>NW_020717341.1:65346-82406 GCF_900518725.1 Notechis scutatus
GATAGCAGTCTTCCAATATTTGAGGGGCTGCCACAGAGAGGAGTGTGGAGGGGTCAACTTATTCTCTTAAAGCACCAGAAGGCAGGACAAGAAGCAAAGGATGAAAACTAAGCAAGCAGAGAAGCAACCTGGAACTATTGAATTGAATTTTTTATTGTCATTGTACGTATATACACAGTGTACACATGCAACGAAATTCACATAACACCCAGAGACAAGACTCAACACACACACACACACACACGACAATCCCCAAACACACACACATCCGCCAAAATTCCCCGCCTCCTAAAAAACACACAAGCCTCCACACCACAGACCAAGTAATCCTGTCCAACACCTCACTGATGGTGGTCCTTAAGTTCATTGTTAAGTGTAATTATAGCTCTGGGATAAAAACTGCTCAGAAAAACGTGTGGTCCGAATTTTAATGGTTCTGTATCTTCTGCCAGAAGGCAACAGCTTCAGAAAGATTGTGAGCAGGATGGGAAGAGTCTCTGAGAATGTTGGGCGACTTTCTCAAACAGCGAGAGACGAAGGTGTTGTCCAGGGCTGGTAGCTGGAGCCCAGTGATATTCTGGGCAATGATATTTATCATCTATCTTATCTATATCTATCAATCATCTATCTGTCTATCATCTATCTTATCTATCTTATCATCTATTTATTATCTATATCAGGGGTGTCAAATTCGCAGCCTGCGGGCCAGATGTGTCACATGCTGGTCCCGCCCCCACCCAGTTTAACAAAAGGGGGGGGGGAAGTCCTGATACTTCATGTGATGCCGCCGTGACGATGTGAGTTTGACAGCCCTGATATATATATATCATCTATCTATATTATCTATGTATCATCTGTCTGTTTATCTATCTATCTATCTATCTATCTATCTATCTATCTATCTATCTATCTATCCTTCCGCCTTGGTTGTTTTTACAAATAACTCAAGACTTTGGGCATATTGAATGTTCCTTTTTCTTCTTACTTTCCCCACAACAATAACCCAGTGAGGTGGGTTGGGCTGAGAGGGAGACCCAAAGTCACTGACCCAATCTCATGCCTAAGACACGACTAGAACTCACAATCTCCTGGTGATTGGCCCAAAGTCACCTGGCTGGCTTTCATGCCTAAGGTGGAACTAGAACTCGCCATGTCCCAGTGATTGGACCAAAATCACTCATCTGGCTTTGATGCTTAACACAAGACTCGAACTCAGACTCTCCTGTTTTCTAGCCTGGCGCCTTAACCACCCGACCGAACTCTCTTTATTTATACATAGGCGAGGCAGGGTCTCCTGAGCCAGGGCTGCAGATAGGGCCCAGCCTGCAGGGTGGGTTGTGGGAGCAGCATTTGCCCTTGAAAGACATTCCTAAGCTATCATCCCTTGGGAAAAAAAGGCTTTGGAGGCTTCTTAGAACATGATTTGGGTGTTGCGTGAACCTGGAAACCTTGCTATCTCATCCTCTTTTGTATTATACGCAGTGGAGAGTAAGGATGGTTTACCTGTGGATTTCTCAACTTTTCTGGTTTATAGCTTAGCTTCATTTTGCGGAAAAAGCTTGGAGGAACGAAAACCATGAGATGTTCTGAATTTCAGTTTGTGTCTTGATTAGGGAGTGTGGTGAATAATTCCATGTTAGCATGAAAGCAAGACTCATTTGCATTTACTTCATAAGGATTTGCAGAATCCTTGTGATACGTAATATGGTTTCATGGATATATTTAGCATAGAGATCAAGCACCATATATAAACACAACAAGGGATGTGTGGAAAACTGCAAAAAATACATTTTTGGATCAACACTCATGAATTAACTTTGAACTTGGAAGGCAGCCCACTTTCCTGTTGAAAAGGAAACTTTTCCAGTCTGACCTGAGCCAGCTACTCCGATAGCGGCATTATGGAGTTGGGAATTGTGGAGACTAACCCAATGTTCCTTAACCTTGGCAGCTTTAAAATGTGTGGACTTCAATTCCCAGAATTCCCCAGTCAGCTTAGAGAAACACTGGACTAATCTATTTCTCTATCTGGTTTTATGGGAATGAGGAAGGATGAGACAGAATGTAAAGAAAACATTTTTCCAGTTGATAAAGTGTTTTTTAAGTTCCTCAGTGTGTCACGCCAGCTGCTTTGGGGCAGATTGGAAGACAAAGCAAATGTAGAGGGATGGATATCTTGAGAAATGGTTATGTATTCTGTTATCAGGCAGTGAAAACTGCCATTTTTACTTTGTGTGTGTGTGTGTGTGTGTGTACACAAAGGAAAATGTCAGAGAACTGTGAAATTCGCTTCTTTTTAAAGTGTAAAAGTAGCTTCTTTTTAAAGCTGGTTAATTCCTAAAGCAGGTCATTGTTTTTTATTATAACGATCTTTATACTTAATTCTTAAAGCTGTCATTGTTTTCTAATTAGGGAAGAAATGAATGGTGAGAGCATGTATACAGGTAGTCCTTGACTTACAATGCTACATTTAGTGACCGTTCAAAGGTTATAATGGCACTGAAAAAAATGACTGATGACTGTTTTTCACACTTATGACCATTGCAACATCCCCATGGTCACATGTCCAAAATTTGAATGTTTGGCAACTGGCATGTACTTATGACGGTTGCAGTGGCCTGGGGTCACGTGATCCCCTTTTGCGACCTTTTGCCAAGCAAAATCAATGGGGAAACCAGATTCACTTAACAAATGTGTTACTAATTTAACAACTGCAGTGATTCACTTAATAAATGGGGCAAGAAAAGTTAGCATCAGAAATTTTGGCCTCGATTGTGGTCAAAAGTCAAGGACTACCTGTATTTCCGTCTTCAAACTGACTAGGTGACACTTTGCAGATACTTCTGAGTGGTTTTAAGAAGCTGTATAGTACACCAAAGTTACCGATTAAAAAAAAATTAATCCCAGCTTTATTATTTCTACAAATAAGTCAAGCAAATGGTCCTCATAATTCCTTCCTCCTCCTCCTCCTCCTCCTCCTCCTCCTCCTCCTTTCCCCACAACAACAACAACCCTGTGAGGTGAGTTGGGCTGAGAGACCGAATGAGTGGCCCAAAGTCACCCAGCTGGTTTTTATGCCTAAGATGTGATTTGAACTCATGGACTCCTGCTTTTTAGCTTGGTGCCTTAACCATTAGGCCACTCTCTCCCTCTCTCTGTCTCCCCCCCCCCCCCCAACTGTTCCTTAACTGCTGGTTTCTGCAAGGAAAATAATAAAAAATAAGCATCAATAGGCTTCTCTATGCCTTATGACTTAGTGCTGACACGTTTAACTATCCTGTATCTAAACATGCCAGAATAAGGGCACAAAATAAGTCCCCAATGTCATGTAGGATACAAGCAGCATGTATACATAAGATCATTTAAAAGCTAATGAAAAGGATTTGCTTATCTTGGCTCTGGAGCAAGCACCAAAAGCCACTTCCTGTTTTAGAGGACCAACTTGGTGAAAAATTCACAGACCACTAGGAGTAAAATGGAATGTTCTTATGTGTGCCTCTTGCATACCCTTATCATGTACTAACTGACTGATTTTCAAAGGCATCAGCATACAGGGGTTTATTGCAGCCCTAGGAAAAAGTTTGCAAAGCGCTCTCTCTCTCTCTCTCTCTCTCTCTCACACACACACACGCACGCACACACACACAATCAGATTGTGTTTATCAGGGAAAGGTTGAATAGCTAACGAGGGAGAATATATATATATAATCTCCAAGGCTAGTTGTGTGACAATTTTAGGAACTATTTGCAAAAAAAAATATGAAAAACCCTACATTTTATATTTTCACTTCCTAGGGCAAAATGTATGTTAATTCAACCGTGGTAAAAGTCAGCTGCACTCCTACAGGTAATCCCCTGACTTACAACCACAATTGAGCCCCAGATACTTTTGTGGCTGAGCGAGACAATTGTTGCGTGAGTTTCGCCCCATTTTACAACCTTTCTTGCAACAGTTGTTAAGAGAATCACTGCAATTGTTAAGTCAGTCACACGGTTGTTAAGTGA
This sequence comes from Notechis scutatus, assembly GCF_900518725.1. The sequence continues at coordinate 69,352 of NW_020717341.1, forward strand.
ATCCTGCTTCCCCATTGACTTTGCTTGTCAAAAGGTCGTAAAAGGGGACCATATGACCATAGGACACTGCGACCGTCATAAATACAAGTCAGTTTCCAAGCGTCGGAATTTTGATCCCATGATCTTGGGGGTGCTGCAATGGCCATAAGTGTGAAAGCAGCAGCACTTGATAAAATATTATTATTAGGGACAGATGAAATATAATATATTTTTACGAAAAGACGTTTCTCTTCCTGGGTTAGAATTGGCATACAAAATACATTGAATATTTTTTTTTAAAAAAAAACCACTTAGAATTGAACTTGTGCAAGTTCTTTTGCCCTGTGTTTCACCAGCTATACAGATAAGTCCTCAACTTACAACCATTTGTTTAATGACTGTGCAGTTGCAAAAGCACTGAAAAAAACGACTTGCGACCATTTTTGACCCAACGCTGGCAGCATTCCCCTGAGTCATGTGATCAGAATTCAGCCACTTAACCAATGGGTTCGTATTTATGGCGGTTGCCATGTCCCAAAGTCACGTGAGCCCCTACTGCAACCTTCTGACAAGCAAAGGGATCATAAACAAGATTCACTTAACAACCACTTTACTAACTGAACAGCTGCAAGGATTTGCTTAGCAAGGGTGGCAAGAAAGGTAAAAAAATGCAGAAAAACTCACTTAACAATTAATTGCCTTCCTTAGCAATTGAAGTTTTGGGCTCAGTTGTCATGAGTTGAGGATTGCCTATAACAGGGAATTTTAATTTTGTATTCAAGCTCAGGGGGTTACTTTTATGTTTTAGATAGGATTTCTGTAATGAGGGAATATCCAGTGAATAGAGGTGATTTATTTTCTCTCTTTGGGTAAGGTACCGATTAAAATAGACTTATGTATTATGGATGCTGCTGGATGGTGCTGGATGCTGCACCATCTTTTAAAAAAAAAAATAACCAGGCCTTCTTTTAGATATGAAAGAAACCTATCTTTTAAGTGTTTTCACAGAGCTTTTGGTTCTGGGAAAGGAAGGCACTTTTAGAAGAAAGTCACTCATCAAAACTATACAATTTTGTTGTACTATTCGGCAAATGTGAGAAAAAAAAAAGAAAACATGGATTACAGTATTGGTGGATGTTTAAGGTTATGGGTTTTTTTACATTTGAGGAGAAAATAATTTCCCCGAAGAAGCTGTTAGTAAATAGGTTAAATTTCTTAATATCTGTTTGAAAAGGTCTTTTACATATCAAATATGTGTCAAGTATTTGTAAAGAATGTGATGTTATTTACTCTGGAATAGAAACATTTATTTTTATATACATGGGTTGCCATTTTATGAACATTTACTTGAATGGAAAACATACATATATAAATATTGTGTTAAGTAACTCTGAGCTGTCTTTATTAATCACATTCCAAGGTTACTTGTGAAGGATTTTTTCCCTAGGAATATGGTTAGTAGCTGTGGTGGAAAAAAAACTCCTAAATTTTAAATTGTGAAATCTTGAATGGAGAAATAAATATCTTTGGTTTGGGTTTTTGGCATTTGGGGTGGGGAGATTGCATTTCTCCTTTAAAAAGCAAAAATGTTTTCCCTAGTTGTAGAAATCCGAAGAAGATGTGAGGTTCATATAGAGAATTGGAATGTGATAGCTATTTAAGGAATAAATTCCTCATCTATTAATACATTTCTTTAAATAACATTTTTCCCACTTGCAAAGTGAAGTGAACTACTGCAGTCTTGCAAATGGCACACTCAGCTTTTTGTAGGCTCTGCATTATTCAGTTGCCTAATCGCACTGCAACTTTCAGGAAGTAACCTTTCTTTTCACAGACTAAGAAAAAAAAATCTGTGAAAATGCACAATTCGTTTATGGCCACCCTTTGCAAGATTCCTCTTTCTGGTCGAAACTTTTATTCTTATTCTTAGCTGATTTCCCTGCCTGTCTCTTTGAGTACTGACCAATGCACATTTAGTGCAAAGTTGTTCATAGTGTGACAGGAGATTTTAAAGAATTATGAATGTAGCCACCGCTGAAAATTGGGCATTTGTAAAATACAGATAGTCCTTGACTTATGACCATTTTTTTTACACTTACAACTGTTGCAGCATCTCTGTGGACAGGTGATGAAAATTCAGATACTTAGCATCTGATTCCTATTTAAGATAGTTACAGTGTCCTGGAGCTCATGTAACTCCAATGTCCATGGACTTCCTTCCTTCCTTCCTTCCTTCCTTCCTTCCTTCCTTCCTTCCTTCCTTCCTTCCTTCCTTCCTTCCTTCCTTCCTTCCTTCCTTCCTTCCTTCCTTCCTTAGCAATTGTAGCAAGAAAGATCATAAAGAGGGGCAAAACTCACTTAACAACTGTCTTGCTTAGCAACATAAATTTTGGGCCCAGTTGTGGTCGCAAGTCGAGGACTACCTGTAATCTTGGGAGTCTTGATTCTTCCATAAATGTCCAACTATAATAAATGCCTTTTATGGGTTGGAAAGCAAAATATCCTCTTTGGTTTTATGGGAAGTGTGGGGGCCCGTCTCCTTTTCAAAAATTCTCCTGCACGCAGAAGCTTCAGGAGCAGGAAAACCTCATCACCCATACCAGAAGGTTGAACAGGAGGGACTCTCAGGAATGTTGAAAGCAGAAGTTAATCTTTAGCCTGGTGGAACAGAGAGAGAGAGAGAGAGAGAGAGAGAGAGAGAGAGAGAAAAGCAAGCCTCTTCCCAAATTATCTACATGTGCTCAAATGACTTCAAGGAATGCAAGAAGGAACGGAGGAAAAACCTTTAATCTTTGGATGGTTTTGGCTTCCTTTTTATCCGAAGAGCGTAAGGATACCATTTGGAGACCCCGCAGCAGAGGCAATGCTCTAGAAGTGGTATACAGGGTTGGTCGTCGACCTACAACCACCCTGAGCTCAAGATTTTGGTTGTTAAGTGAGACAGTTGTGAAATGAATTGTTCTCCCCCATCCCGCGACCTTTCTCGCCAAAGTTGTTAATTGAATCGCCACAGTTGTAAAGTTGGTAACCTGGGTGTTAAGTCAGTCTGCCTTCACCCATTGACTTTTCTTGTGAGGAGGTCACAAAAGGGGATCACATAACACAGACACACACACACACGACCTTCTGACAAGCCAAGTCAATGGGGGAAGCCATATTCACTTTAACAACCGGGTTACTCACTTAACAACTGCAGCGATTCCCTTAACCCCTCTGGCAAGGAAGGACGTAAAATGGAGCAATGTTCACTCACATCTGTCCCATTTAGCAGTGGAACATTTGGGCTCCATTGTGGTTGCAAGTTGACTTACAGAAATGGCTGGTTCATATTATTGTGAGAAAGCAAAAAGTTGTGATTGGATGTTAATGCCTTTATTTTATTGCAACAGAGAGTGGGAAGTCAATGTTTCTTTTTTCTTCTTCTTCTCCTTCCTCACTTCTCTTCCCCCTTTTCCTCCCCTCTGCTTTCCTATTGACTTTTGCATTTTGGAATATTTTATAACTCAATAAAGCGTTAGATTGGCGTTGTGGTTCAACTTGAGGACTCTCTGTAATAGCAGGAATTACCTCCAGCGGGTGATGGTTTTCAAAGAAAAGTTTGAATCGTGGGGCATAATTCACCATGGCTGTTGAGTGTGAGTTCAGAAAAACATCTGCAAAAGCCAGTGAGTGCTTTTTATCACACTCTGTTCAGCACACACACACACACACCCCACACACACACCCTGATGTGGCTTCACACCTTCGTGGCCATGGTGCAGTTGGTGTCATTTTGCTGAAAGTTAAAGAGTCATATTTCTACGACCCGTTTCCTATCGATTTATGTCTCTTAGGAACACGCTTCCTGCTCTTCAGTGTTCATGTGTGCATCTCCTGGAACAGCATAGAGAGAGCATTGCTTGTGATTGAACTTCACAGGCTTCCAATTAATTTTATGCCTCTCTGTATTTTCACTAAAGCACAACTGGTCAGAAAGCACCCAGTATTTATCCTTCGGGTGACTTGGTGGTGTCACTGAAGAATATGCCTTTATCTCTGCCCTGAGTTGGAGTGGCTATTTCAGAGGCCTGGGGCTCAACACCTTTTAGATCACTTGGTTGGATTCCAGGGGCCTGTCCCTTGTGCGGGCCTGATGCATTGCGACTCCTCCCAGGCTAAATTCACTCACAGGAGGCATTACGGTTTTCTTTGCGAACCCACTTTTTTTCCCCCCTTACAGCTGCTATACAATCTAATAGCAAAATACAGAATTCAGATCAAACTTTTTCTCTTTTCAGAGGCTATGAGCTTCCCTTTCCTCAGTACTGTCTGCCCTTTCCTCTCCTTTCCCTTCCCTTCTTTCCTCCATTTCTTCCTTCCCTCCCTCCCTCCCTTCTTTCCCTTCTTCATTTCCTTTCCTTCCCTTCCTCTCCCCTTCCTTCTCTTCTTCCTTTCCTTTCCTTTTCCCCTATTTCCTTCACTTCACTTTCCTTCTTCCCTCCCTCCCTCTCTTTCTTCCCTTTCCTATCTCCCTCCCTTTCTTCCTCCCTCTCTCCCTTCCTTTCTCCCTTCCTCCCTTTCTTCCCAGTATTTTCCTTCTTTCTACATTAAATCTTTCCTTCCTTCCTTCCTTCCTTCCTTCCTTCCTTCCTTCCTTCCTTCCTTCCTTCCTTCCTTCCTTCCTTCCTTCCTGAGCATGTAGACCTATCCAACACAACTTCCTCCTATTTTCCCCACAACCAACAACCCTGTGAGGTGGGTAGGGCTGCAAGGGAGTGGCTCAAAGCCACCCAGACAGCTTTCATGCCAACAGAAAAACTTGACCTCTTGGTCTCCAGCTTTCTGCTCCTGTGCTTTAACTACTACACTAAACTGCCTCTCTTTGGGGTGTTTTCTATCAATCAATCTACTATGCAAAGTTGTTTGCATCAACTTAACTTTTTAACTTGGCATTCTTTTCGGTGAGGCTAGAAGTTGTTGACACTTATTTTAATGGCTGTAAATCAGAAATTCTGAAACAGTATGTTTTTATGATAGGTTACTGTTACGAGGTCTGGCAAACTGGGGCGTTAAGAAATTGTGCAACCACTCTGATCCTTTAAAAATGTGCCGCTGAAAATTAACCATTTCGCTGCACAGAATTTTGGCAGCCAGTCCACGATTGGAAGGGCTTTAAATGAAGTTTCACATTAAAGATAGTTCGCATGAATATTAGCTGTAGGGTAGACACTGTGTAAAACAGCATCTTCTGATATGTTTGGATGGCTTTAAAAAAAAAACGTTTACATCCGGAGAACGAGACATTGCTTTTTTCACAGTTGTGTTTTACGTTGACTTTATTTTAACCTTCCTTTCGACAAAAGAGGTTCACAGAATTCTATACTGGCCCCTCTTAACAAGTGCTTGGCTTTGTTCCATTCAGCTGTGTGGGTCTGAACAGTAAATGGGAAATTGAATAATGTGTAAGGAAGGAGGAACGGATAACATATTCCAGCCAAAGGAAGTGGACCTGTTCCTTATCTCAGAGCTTTGGTTATTTTGGGAAACTGGGCTGGGGAAAGTCGAATGAGACTCCTAGAACAAACAAACAAATAAATACTGTAACTGATAAAATCAGCAGAAAGAAAACTGGCTATTTTGACCCAGGTGGGCTGCTACCATGAGCGTTTATTATGATATGTTTATTATCAATATGATTTAGTATTAATATTATGTTGAGAAAATACTGTTATTATATGATCATTACTAATGAACATTATTATTATTGCTTAAACTAACTAACCAGACAACACACCGTTTATAAAGATATTGAAATTGTTGCTCTTTCTTTATATAGTAAAAATAAAAAAATATTTTGGGGAAAAAAAGAAAAATACTTCACAGAAGCACCCATATTCAGGTTTGTCTGTCTAAAATTGACAACAGGCCTTGTCAGTACAGGTAGTCCTCAACTTACACCCATTCATTTAGTGACCATTCGAAATTACAACAGCACTGAAAAAAAGTGGCTTATGACCGTTCACACTTAACCGCTGTTATAGCGACCCCATGGATATGTGATCAAAATTCAGGTACTTGGCAACTGACTTGTATTCATGACGGTTGCAGTGTCCCGGGGTCATGTCATCACTTTTTGTGAGCTTTTGACCAACAAAGTCAGTGGGGATACCAGATTCATTTAATGACCAAATGATCCACTTAACAACTGCAGTGGCTCGCTTAACAACTGTGGCAAGAAAGGTCGTAAACTGGAGACAAAATTCACTTACCTGTCTTGCTTAAGAACAGAAATGTTGGGCTCCATTGTGGTTGTAACTCGAGGATGACAGACCACAATGGAGCCCAACATTTCTACTGCAAAGTGAAACATTTGTTAAGTGAGTTTTGTCCCCATTTTACGACCTTTCCTGCCACAGTTGTTAAGCAAATCCCTGCAGTTATTAAATGAGTAACGTTGTTAAGCGAATTTGGCTCCCCCATTGACTTTGCTTGTCAGAAGGTCAGCAAAAGGGGATTCCTATGACACCCCCAGGACACCACGACCGTCATAAGTATGAATCACTTGGCAAGCATCCGAATTGTGATCGTGGAGATGCTACAGTGGTCATAAGTGTGAAAAACCATCATAAGTCCCTTTTCCCCCCAGTGCCGCCGTCACTTTGAACGGTCACTAAATGAACTGTTATACATCAAGGACTGCCTGTATTTCTCTACCTGCTGCTAGTTGCTTGAAGCCTTTTCTGGCTACACTTCCTTGAAGCCAGGAATCGCTTTCATCATGACCCCTTCTCTAAATCAGGGGTCTCCAACCGTGGCCACTTTAAGACTTGTGGACTTCAACACCTGAAGAACTCTGGGAGTTGAAGTCCACAAGTCTTAAAGTGGCCAAGGTTGGAGACCCCTGCTCTAAATCATTCTCCCTTCTGGGTGAACTTTGTCCTTCTTTACCCTTTGCCCATCCCTAGGCATAGGGAGTATTTTGTTGAGTGGGGCAGATGACATCTTGGAGCGAGATAATTTGGATGTGAAAAACAAGCGGGAAAAGGGCTGAAGAAAGCCCTCAAGGGACACTGACTCATTCGACTTGCATTGCACCCATCCTCGTGATTGCATTTAAAGAAGGGAAGAAAGCCAGAGAGATCCAAGACCACGAGTCTCTTGTGTCTGCTCTAGCTCAGCCCCGAGGCAGCAGCTGAAAGAGTCTGGCCAGTCCCTCTTTATCATTTGAAATATATCTTGGCCTGCGCTGAAACCGTTAAGGAGCTAAAGTTCATCCCAGTTTAGCTTTGCAGGAAGGTTAAGCCATTCTTGCCTTTCAATTGTGGTTGAATATCCTCGGGTTAGTTTATTATCTACATTAAACCTGGGATTCTCTCTCTCTCTCTTTCTCTCTCTCTTTTTCCCCCCAGGTGCTGGAAAACTATTCTGATGGACCGATGACCCCGAAACAGATTCTTCAGGTTATAGAAACCGAGGGCCTAAAGGAAATGAGGTTAGTCCTGTTCTTCCTCCTAAGTCGGAGGATGAGGAACTAAAATTGGCTTACTTCTTTTTCCCTAACTTTCTTCTCTTCAGCCTATCTGCTTTGGAATGCCTTAGGTCAGGGGTCTCCAACAGGGGTGGGGTTCAAATTTTTAACAACCAGTTCTGTGGGCATGGTTTAGTTGGTGGGCGTGGCTTGGTGGTCATGTTATTGGCCGGGCGTGGCCAACTCAACATCACTCACATCGAGGCACGCATCTCCTTGCCTGGCCTCTCATGACTGTGGGAATGCTGCAATAGTCGTAAGTGTGAAAAATGGTCATAAGTCACTTTTTTCAGTGCCATTGTAACTTTGAATGGTCCCTCCACACAAGCAAAGTACCAGCAAAGAAGGGGAAAAAAACCTCCAGAGAGGTTCCTGAGACAGGAAGTCTAGTCCTGCCAAGAACGTAATAAGGGTTAACGGAGAGGCAGTTTCTGTAAGCAACACCAGAATGTTTCCTTCCTGCCTTCCTTACAGGATTAGCCCAGTAATTTCTTCTAACAATTGGTTCTCCGAACTGCTTAGAATGTTAACAACCAGTTCTAGCGAATAGGTGCAAACTGGTAGAATCCCACCCCTGATCTCCAACCTTGGCAACTTTAAGTTGGTGGACTTCAACTCCCAGAATTTTGGGAGTTTGAAGTCCTCCAGGCTTAAAGTTGCCAAGGTTGGAGACCCCTGCCTTAGGTGACCTTTAGCTTGGGTTGGAGGATTCCTTAACTTTCTTCTCTTCAGCCTTTCTACTTCTGACTTGTCTCGCATGATGCCCTTTGTTCAAACTAGTACACTTCGTTGGGTCTGTCACCACCAGGAGCAGGCGTGTAGGGGGTAACGCCATGGAACGGCATAGAAGAGAATATCTGTAGTTGAGAGTTGAATTGTGAGCTCCTTGGTGCCTTCTGAGCTTGGTGGTTTTCTTAACAAGGTTTCATTGCCCAATTAAGGAACATCAGCAGTGCTATCCCAAAGGTGTTTTTTTCAAGAGGCAACTGGATTTTTGGGTTTTTCTGTGAAGATGTTTTGCTTCTCATCCAAGAAATTTCTTCAGCTCTGACTGGAACATCCAGTTAGAGCTGAAGAAGCTTCTTGGATGAGAAACAAAACGTCTTCAAAGAAAAACCCAAAAGTCCAGTTGCCTCTTGAAAAAAACACCTTTGGGTGACCTGGATGACTGAGAATCTCCATAGACCTCAGCAGTGCTAGAAGGGAGGGGGGGTTTGCAGAGAGGAGGGAAAGGCGAGGAAGATTGTGGGGTCCTTGGTGCTCTCTGAGGTTGATTGTTTTCTTGCAGAGGTTTCGTGACTCAACTAGGGAACTACGTCATGTGCTTTCAGCACTGATGATGTTCCCTATTCAGTTAAACCCAGAGAGCACGAAGGATCCCATACTCCTCATCCTCTTCCACTCTGCAAACTACCCACCCTTGTAGCATTGATGATGTTGTCTAGTTGGGTCATGAAACATCTGCAAGAAACAACCAAGTTCAGAGAAGTGGAGGAGGACCAAGGACCGTGCAGTAATTGTCGTTGTCATCTACTACTACTACTACTACTACTTTCTACAAACCCCCTTCCCTTTTAGCACTGAAGATGTTATCAACTTGAGTAACGAAACATCTGCAAGAAAACAGCCAAGCTCAGAGAGCAGCCAGGACCCCACATGGCATGGTTTATTTCTGTGAGCTTGGAGTGACAGTCCTATCTATTTAACGCAGCTAAACTTTGTTTTATTTCTCTAAGATAGAAAGCTGTTCCAGTTAAGTGTTCTAGTCTGACTAAACATGAACATTTACAAAGAGTTTCTCCAGAAAGTTATGTGAGTCTTTCTTTCAGCTTTGGGATGTTCGTTTCTTGCTAGCCAGATCAAAGGCTAACGGTATTAATCATGCTGCCACTTAATGGCCCGCTCAGAGTTTTTTTCTTTTTTAAACCGTAGGCCATATTTTGAAAACGATAAGCCTTTGTTTCTTGTGGGGGGGTGGGAAGTTAAACAATCTTTTGAGTACCTTTTTTGATCATAGGAAGGAACAGATGCAAATAAAATTGGCCTCAATCTGTTGCAGCAGATTTCCCCCCCCCCCTTGTGAATCTTTTTTCTGTCCTTCTGTTGCTCTGCACCCTGGGCCCACGAAAGCAGAGAGGATAGTCAATACTGGGGATGAGGCGGCCCCACATGTGAGGGTTGAGGCTCTAGAAAGAGCGCAGAGAACAGCAACACAGATGATTAGGGGACTGGAGGCTCAAACATATGATGAACGGTTGCAGGAACTGGGCATGGCTGGTCTGGTGAAGAGAAGGACCAGGGGAGACAGGAGAGCAGTTGTGAAGACCCAAAGGGGCGTGGCACAAAAGCAACAAAGTCACAAAAATAAAGTCCCTTTAATTCCTTCAACTTGGCCTCCAATATCCAATTATCATCGGCTGGAGAAAAAACTCTCCCAAGAACAGTTTTTAAAAGAAATTCCGTCCAAACTCAAAGTACATCTAAATTATAAAGGAAAACCAACACAAACTACGCTGCAGCAATTAATGAGACAGGGCAGGATAAGGGATTGAAGATGTCAAAAGATAACGAAATACGCACACTTGGGAGGATGCCAGAACTCAGATAAGACTTGACAAACCAGAATAATTTCACGCTTTTCTTCCAGCAACTTTGCCATGCGCGGTTTGCCCTTTTAAACAGTCTTCCCAGCTGCAGCCCATGAAGGGGATCAGGGCCCTTTCCTCCCCCGTAAACCACGTTGCTCCCTTATCCATTCCTCCCTGTGTGCCCTAGGATGAAGAGAGGGTGGCCCTGGGTCTTCCTCTGGATGCCCAGCCAGACTGCGCCCTTCCCCAGTTTCCTCCACAGCCACCGGATGACAGCAGTGTTCCCATATTTCAGGGGCTGCCCCAAAGAAGAGGGAGTCCAGCTATTCTCCAAGGCACCTGAGGGCAGGACAAGAAGCAATGGGTGGAAACTAACCAAGGAGACAAGCAACCTTAGAACTAAGAAGAAATTTCCTGACAGTGAGAATAATTAATCAGTGGGACAACTTGCCTCCAGAAGTTGTAAATGCTCCCGGAAGTTTTAAAGAAAAGATTAGACCAACAATCTTTCTGAAATGGTATAAGGTTTCCTGCCTGGTTGGACTAGAAGACCTCCAAGGTCCCTTCCAACTCTGTTATTCTGGTTGATTGGAAGCAGCAAGTAGCTTCATTTTGAATACGGTTTACATTTTAGGTCTTTTGGCAGGCAGCTCTCTAATATCTCCTTGGTTTACTAGCTTAGCTCTTTTTCTGTATTATTATTTACATTAATTATACGGTAACTATTTACATTACTGTAGGAGGCTACAGTGCACTTCCTCTGTAGTTACAGGTAGTCCTTGAGTTAAAATTGACACCAAAATTTTATGCTACTAAGTGAAACATTCGTTAAGTGATTTCATCCCATTTTACAAACTGTCTTGCAGTTGTTTAGTGAATCACTGCAGTTGTGTTAAGTTAGTAACACAATTGTTAAGTGAAACTAGCCTCCCCGTTGACTTTGCTTGTCAGAAAGGACCTCGTGACACTGAAACTGTCATAAGTACATGCCAGTTGCCAAGCATCTGAATTTTGATCGGGTGACCACAGGGATATTGCAACGGCAGCAAGTGTGAAAAACAGTCACGAGTCCCTTTTTTCAATGCTGTTGTAACTTTGAACGGTCGCTAAATGAATGGTTAAAACTCGAGGACTTCCTGAGTTCTCTTAGTGGTTCTGGCTAATGTTGTCTGAATGAAGAAGGGGCTTGAGGGGGGGGGCGGGTCTTGCGAATGCAGATCAGCGACTGTCCTATTGCCGTGTCTTTTCCAAGAATGCCATTTGTCTTAAGCATCTGTAGAAGTACAAACTTCTGTGGTTGATATCCTCTCTTCAGCTTGTATCGATGTTTTAATCTGGGGAGAATTGTCCATAACTGCCAAAAACGCAGCTGAGATTTCCTCCCAAAAAAGACACAGACACACACACACACGAAAAATCTTTTGGAGGAGGGAGAAAAGCAACAAAGTTTGATTTGGGAAGAGTTTTGTTAGGGCAGTGTGTAATTTTTCAATGTATAAGCCTACTTCCTTTTTTAAAAAAAATACATTGAAACCAAAGCTCTCTTGAGGTGTTGAAGATTGAAAATCATATTTTAGAACCAGTTTCAGTTCTGTTTTTCTTTAGCCTTTTCCTCTTTAGAGAACTCTCCTATCCAGATGCTATAGATTGTTTTCCTCCCAACTGTATTTTTACCAACGTTAACAAGTTTTGGAGTATAAACATCCAAAACTTACAATGAAGGAAATATTAGAGACAATAAACTATTAAAAAACTAAACAAGCAAAACATAGAAGAGGAAAAAACCCCAAAAATGTTAAAACCCAGATTTAAAAAATAAATAAATACTAGTGCTAAACATTTATGGTCGTGTGTGTGTACAACTATACACCAACTATATAGAAATCATTGCTTTACAAAAGAAGACATTGCCTAATAATTCTAATTTGTTATTGTAAAAATACCTTGAATTCTATGCAGGTAGTTCTTGACTTACAACCATTTATTTAGTGACCATTCAAAGTTACTAATGGCACTGAAAAAAGTGACTTACGACTGTTTTTTTCACACTCACCACCACTGCAATCCTGGTGTCACATGATCAAAATTCAGACGCCTGGCAACTGACTCATGTTTATGACCATTGCAGTGTCCCAGGGTTTCCTTTTATGACCTTCGGACAAGCAAAAGTCCACGAGGAAGCCAGATTCACTTAACAACCGTGTGACTAACTTAACAACAGCAGTGATTTATGTGACAGCGGTGGCAAGGAAGGTCATAAAATGCAGCACGCAACAGAAACGTTGGGCTCAATTGTCATAATGCCGAGGTCTACCTGTGACATTGCCTTTTCCCAGAGGGGTGTGGCTCGTATCAGAGAGCCAAACCTTAATACCAGGACTGATAATTGCTTTCCCAATTCTCAAACAAGCCCAGATGCTGTTTTTTGACAGCACTATTCAGACGATACCTGGGCGGCCTGAATTTTGTCTACCCAGCCAAAGTGGTAGCCTCCTTGCCCAGGGGAGACGGCCTGGGGGAATCGTTACCCATAGGGGAGCTGGAGGTAGGGGGTCCACGGTGTTGGGGCCAAACGTATTTCTCCTTGAAATAAACATACAGAAATTCAAAAGACACATAACCAGCTCCTTGGCCAGCTCCATATTTTGGAGATTAACCAGGAACAAGACAAATTATCTGCCTGATTATCAGCACAGACTCTGGAAACTATCTGTATCCATTTGGGACCTGAGGTGCACCATTCTTAGTCCTTCCTTCCTTCCTTCCTTCCTTCCTTCCTTCCTTCCTTCCTTCCTTCCTTCCTTCCTTCCTTCCTTCCTTCCTTCCACTGTGTCTCTTTCCTTCCTTCCCTCTCCTTTCTCTTCCTCCCTCCCTCCCTCCTCCTTTCCTTTCTCTCTCTCTCTTTTCTTTTTTATTTCTTTGTCTCCTTTCTTCCTTTCTCTCTCTCTCTCTCTCTCTCTCTCTCTCTCTCTCTCTCTCTC
>NW_020717341.1:88920-107450 GCF_900518725.1 Notechis scutatus
CCGGGGTCTCCTCTCCACAGGAGGAACTTTAGCAGTTTTGGACCTGGCTGACTTTAAGAGGCCTGTTCTGACCCAGCTCCTCAAACACGACAAGCCCTCTTGACGCGAACTCAAAAGATTCCTTTATTAGGAGTGCCGGGAGCGCCGGCCAAAAGTTCCCCTCTCACCGCCGTCTGGCCAGGAGATGAATAGTTGTCTGCCGCTCTTGAATCTCGGCTGTGTAAACATTTCTGGTTGTCTGTTGTTTTCTGGGAACTGCAGGACAAATGAAGAGGAACAGGGGGGACGACATAGACTTTGAGACGCCGGGCTCCATTCTGGTGAATACAAACCTGCGGGCGCTGATCAATTCCAGGACCTTCAACGCTCTCCCCCTGCACTTCCAGCAGCAGCTTCTCCTCCTCCTCCCTGAAGTGGACAGGCAGGTAGGGTCTCTATCTCTCCCTCACACTGTCCCCCTCTGCCCCTCCCCCCCTCTCTCTCTGTCCTCTTCCTTTTGCTCCCTCTGTTTCTCTCTCTGTGCCTCTTGTCTCTCTCTCTACCTTTTGCTGTCCCTATTTCTCTGTTTCTCTGTGTCTGTGTTTCTCTTATCTCTCTTCCTCTCTCTGTGCCTCTCTCTCTCTCTTTCTCTTGTCTCTCTCTCCTCTCCCTTTTGCGCTTTCTCTGTCTCTCTGTTTCTCTCTCTCTCCTCTTCCTTTTGCTCCCTGTTTCTCTCTCTTCCTCTCTGTTTCTCTCTCTGTGTACCTCTTGTCTCTCTGTCTCTCTCTGCCTTTTGCTGTCCCTATTTCTCTCTCTGTTTCTCTCTGTGTCTGTGTTTCTCTTATCTCTCTTCCTCTCTCTGTGCCTCTCTCTCTGTTTCTCTTGTCTCTCTCTCCTCTCCGTTTCGCTCTCTCTCTGTCTCTCTGTTTCTCTCTCTCCTCTTCCTTTTGCTCCCTGTTTCTCTCTCTTCCTCTCTCTGTTTCTCTTTCTGTCTCTCTCTGTGTACCTCTTGTCTCTCTGTCTCTCTGCCTTTTGCTCTCCCTATTTCTCTCTCTGTTTCTCTCTGTCTGTTTCTTTCTCTGTGTGTCTCTATGTTTCTCTTGTTTCTCTCTCCCTCTCTCTTTTGCTCTCTGTGTTTCTCTCTCTCTGTCTCCCCACTTTCGGAATGGAGTCGGTAAAGGCACGTTCTCTTTCTCCCTTCTAGCCTGGGACAGACGGACTGCTGCGCCTGAGTGGAAGTGCCCTCAATAACGAGTTTTTTGCTCATGCCGCCCAGAGCTGGCGGGAGAGGCTGGCAGACGGTAAGTACTGGTTCTGGGATGAGGAGGAAGGGGAGGGGGGCAAGCCCATCCTTGAAGCAAGCGTTGGCCTAGAACAGGGGTGGGAAACTACGACCCCTTTATGGCAGACTTCAGCTCCCAGAATTGCTGAGCCAGCATAGCCGGGATACCACAACTGAGTCAGTTGCCAAGCGTCCGAATTTGAGGATGCTGCAATGGTCGTAAGTTTGGAAAATTGTCTTTAGTCACTTTTATCCAGTGCCGTTGTAACTTTGAACGATCACTAAGTGAGCTGTTGTAAGTCAAGGGACTACCTCTAATGTTTGAAAGTGACTTCCCAGAAAAAGTAGTGGAAGCTTGGGACCAACTTCCAGCAGAATAAGTGAATCTCTAACTGAGTTTAAACATGGTTGGGATATGTCTGACATCTGGGAGACAAAGAAAGAAACACATTAAAAAAAGAAAGAAAAGAAAACAGAAGCTCAAAGGGCAGACAGGATGCACCCCTGGGTCTCTTTCTGCTGTCATTTTTCAATCAATCAGTCAGTCAATAGAGCTGGAAGGGACCTTGGAGGTCTTCTAGTCCAACCCCCTGCTCAAGCAGGAGACCCTATGCCATTTCAGACAAATGGCTGTCCAGTCTCTTCTTAAAAACCTCCAGTGTTGTAGCACCCGCAACTGTTCCACTGTTTAATTGTCCTCCCTGCTAGGAAGTTTCTCCTGAATTCCTGGTTGCTTCTCTCCTTGATCAGTTTCCACCCGTTGCTCCTTGTCCTGCCTTCAAGTCCTTTTAAAGTGGCCCCTTCCTCTTCTTCTTTGTGGCAGCCCCTCAAATACTGGAACACTGCTATGACTTCATCCCTAATCCTTCTTTCCTCCAGGCAGGCCGTACCCAATTCTTGCCACCCCAATTCTTGCCACCGTTCTTCATCTGTCTTATCCTCCAGGCCTTAAATCATCCTAGTTGCTCGTTTCTGTGTGTTTCTTTTCTAGTGTTTTTACGAAGCCAAATAAACTCTGATTCTTTTTTTTTTTTCCCTTCCAGGGGAGTTTACTCACGAGATGCAGGTCCGCATCAGGCAGGAAATGGAGAAGGAAAAGAAAACAGAAATCTGGAAAGAGCAGTTTTTCGAGGACTATTATGGGCAGAAGTAAGTGGAAAGTGTTGGAAACATGGCTGAGCCAGTATATCAATGGAATGAATGCAACACAGGTCTTTGTGGCAGCAGGTTCTGTTTCCCCATAGCTGTTGCCTGGATAAAGCCCCACAGGTTCTTCTTTCCCTAGGCCCACAAAGAGGTCCTTGACACCTTCCCTGCCTGTCATGAGGAGGGGAGGTGCTGAGTGAGAACTCCTAGAAAGGAAGGCCCACTGAGCCTCTGCGACTTTTCTCCCAGGAAAGCTTAGCGTGTTCTGACCTGGGCTTCCCAAAATCACAAAGCCGACTCCTCGTCTCGACAAAACCCCTTTTATTTAGGCTAATGTGAATTCCCCTCATTCGCATCCATCAAAGTCACGGTAAACAAGCCTTCAAGAGTGATTTACAACTACAGACCTTGGAGAGTTGCCAGGCTGATAGCTTCCAAACACAAGGCTGTAGCAGAAAATACTTGGCTAGGAGTCAGGAACAAATCTTCACCCTAATTAAATCAACTAATTGTCTCCTGCAAACCCCACTCCCCTTTCGCTCCTCTTTTATTCCCCCCGGGAGGGGCCATTCACCATTTATTCACCTGTGGCTTTACTCCCCAGTCGGCCCTTGTTCCTTAGCTGTTCCCTTCTCCTGGCAGCTCTGTGCATGCGTACACTGGGAACAGGCTCCAGCTGTTCTTCTGCCCCACTGATCTCCGACTCCGAAGGCAGCTGATAACTGTCAGGCGGCCCTGGCCCCATCTCTGCCTCCGACAACTCATCGGAGCCTTCCCCAGACTCCAGGACTGGCCCATGTTCCTCCCCAACCTCCTCACTAGCTCCACTGGCTGCTGGAGGGCCACAACATAATGAGGGTCCCTGGCCAGACTTCTTCTGTTTAGCCCAGGGGTCTCCAAACGTGGCCCCTTTAAGACTTGTGGACTTCAACTCCCAGCATCACTGTCTGGTGAATTCTGGGAGCTGAAGTTCCACAAGTCTTAAAAGCTACCACGGTTGGACACCCTTGGCTAAAGCAAAGGGCAGTCAAGGTTTTTCTGGCAGACAATCCTCAGACATAATTTGAGGGCAGCAGCAATGCAGTGGTGTGATTTTCAAAAACAGACTCGATGCGAGAACACCAAAAAGTGTGTCCTTTATTCTTTTGTCTTGAATGATTTAATGCACTTTTTTTTTTTTAAATCGGGGCATCCTGATCTACCCAATTATGGGAGGGGGCATATGGCTCCATCCCCAAGTAGCCCAGATTTTGAATCCCAGAAAAATGGCATGGCTAGCTGACGAGAGCTAAATACCTTGGAATAGATCTATAATAGTCTACCCTTTATGTCTTTGTCGGTAAAACATACATTCAGTTGAATGCACTCTTTCTCAAACCTGGCCACTTTTAAGATGGGTGGATTTCAACTCCCAGAATTCCCTAGCCAGCATCGCTTCAATTCTGAGAGCTGAAGTCTGCAAGTCTTAAAGCTCCCGTAGTTGGACACCCTGGGCTAAAGAGGTCAAGTGGACTGCCTCCCTTAGGAGCGAGTAGCTCACGGGCCCTGACAGTGTGCCAGTTGTAAATATATACAGAAGATGGGTGTGCAAGACCGTTGGTGGGAAATTGTGGGGGTTGAAGTCCTCAACTTGTCAGGGTTCCAACTCCCCAACTCCAAACCAATAAACTCTACCCCCCTCCCCTTGCAGGCTGGGCTTGACCACAGAAGAGAAGAATTTGGCCCCCAGTGAGGCAGAGAAGAGGACCACAGCCGCCTCCCCAGAAGGCCCAGCCAGGGCGCCCTGCACTCCCACACCCCACCAGCCGGACGGCCACTTCAAGAGGCGCTCCCTCCGCTGCCGGAACCGCCGGAACCGGCATAAGTTGCACGAAGCGGAGCCTTCCTCCCTTGCCAAAGAGGCATCCTCCTCCTCATCTGCGGAGGCCACACCTGTCGGGGAGAGAGAGGCCAATCCTGCCACGGAGTGCCAAGCCAGCCGGGCATCTCCCTCAGCCGAGATGTCCCTGGAGGTGACGAAGGTCTTGAGCAAGGTGGATGAGGCCGTGGCGGCAGCGGCGGCGGCGGCGGCAACCCCGGACCGAATTCCCAGCCTGCCTCTGGGGCCGCAGGAGCAGCCGAAGAGGAAGTGCTTCGAGCAGCCGGCCTCTCCCTCTTTCCCCGAAAAGAAGCCCCGGCTTGAGGATCGTCAGTCCTTTCGTAACACAATTGAAAGTGTTCACCCAGAAAAGCCACAGCCCACCAAAGAGGAGCCTAAAGTCCCTCCCATCCGGGTAGGAGGGGGTCCGGGGAGCTGCTTTCCGGCTGGGTGGGTGGACGGGCGGGTGGGAGGCGTTTCTCGGCTTCCCTGCCTCCTTCTTCGCCTGAGGCCTCGGGCTCAAGCAGCAGTGGGCTGACTTGGCGGCCGCTCCCCAAGGATGCCTTCAGCCTCGGGCCCCACTGTGGGTTTCCCCCTGGGTCAGGAGGAAGGGCGGGTGGGCACCCTTGGGGGCGCCTGGCTCCTCTTGCGTGAACGATCTCAGGTGGAGTCAAGGAAGGGGGGTGGGGTCTTAACAGGAGTGCCAGGGGGGAGTTTGATCTAGTGGTGAAAGCAGCGCTTTCTAGGAACCGGGAGGCTGGTGAGTTCTAGTCCTGCCTTAGGTGCAAAAGGCGGCTGGGTGACTTTGGGCCAATCCCCACAAGACGGTGAGTTCTAGTTCTGTCTCAGCTGGGTGACTTTGAACCAATTACCAGGAGAGATGGCAAATTCTAGTCCCGCCTTAGGCATGAATGCCAGGTGGGTGGACCAATCTCCAAGAGACGGCGAGTTCTAGTCCAGTCTTAGCCCTGAAAGCCGGCTCACATGACTTTGAGCCAATCGCTAGGAGACTGGGAATTCTAGCCTTGCCTTAGGCAGAAGAGCCAGCTGGGTGACTTTGAGTCAATCATTGTCTCTCAGTCCAACCCATCTCTCAGCGTTCTTGTAGGGAAACTAGCAGGAAGGCACCTCAGGTATGTTCCCCCACTTTGACTTATTTATAAAAATAATAAAGGCGGGATGCCAATTAAATAAATGAACTGGATTAATTCTCCATCTTTTTTCCTCCTCCTGGGAATGGACCCCCCCCCCCCAATACTGTTGCACGAAGCATAACGTAGCGGGAGGGTACTGTCGGTCTGGCTTTGCCCTTCAGCGCTAAACCTAGGAAGGAAGATCCCTGTCTCCGAGCCTTTCCCCCCCCCAGGGGACTCTGGGAGTTGTAGTTCTGCAAAGGGAGGCCTTTCCCAGCCTACATTTCCCAGTGTTCCTTGAGGAGGGAGCCTCGGTCATTATGTTTCTGCTTCCCAACAGTCCTAGGGAGGGAGGGTTGCTTCTAAAAATTAAATATTTACAAATGATTTTAGTTGAGTTTAGTTTATTGTCATTGGACCTTGTACAACAAAATTAAACACCTTCAGTGAACATTATTATAACTATAAAAATAGAACAAAAACACACATCCTTCGCATTCTATACAATTGAATTGAAAACCCCCTGATATTGCATTAATATTGCACTACACAGTAGAATTCAGTAGAGCTCCTGCCCTGGGATAGAAGCTGTTTCTCAGCCTATTTGTCCTTGTTTTTTATTATCCTGTATCGTCTGCCAGATGGTAATAGTTCAAATAAAAACCCTTTCAGGTTATATATCATATCTATCCTATCTATATCTATCTAATTGCCCCGTTTTCCTAAAAATACGACCTACGCTGAAAGTAAGTCCTAGCTTGGTTTTTACATGTGCGCTCAATATAAGCCCTACCCCCCAAATAAGCCCAAATTAAGATCCTGCCCATGCCAGAGGGAACAGGTAAAAATTAAGCCAGGGAGGGGGATGGAGCTGCCCGATGATTTACCTTTGGGTAGTTGTAGCCAGGCGTCGCACACCCTGACAACCTGCCTTGCTGGCCCATTTCTGCAGCCGGCAAGACTGGCAAGACTTTCCTGAAGGCCTCTGGAACTGATGATAAAGCTCTGGATCGATCCAGAGTTCTGTTATCGCCTGCAGAGGCCTTCAGGAAAGCCTTGCCGGCCGCAGGAAAAACTGAAGGCCTCTGACAGTGAAAAGGAGGCCGGGGGCTATGCACGCAAAAGAGGTTAGTGGATGACATCCCCGAAAATAAGACCTGATGCCTTTTTTTGGTGGCAAAAAAAAAAAAGAAGACGGGTCTTATTTTCGGGGAAACGCGGTGTGTGTGTGTGTGTGATATAATTGTGTGTGTGTGATGTGTGTATGGTATAAATTAGCATGGAGGCCTCAAGGACGTCCTCTTAATGACCTTGTTCTTCTTGGTTCTCTCCAGATTCAACTTTCCCGAATCAAACCCCCCTGGGTGGTTAAAGGTCAGCCAGCCTACCAGATATGTCCTCGGATTATCCCCAATCCAGAACCCATCAGGCCGGACCGAAGGGGGAGCCCAACCTCTGCTGACTCTGAGGCCTGTCCTTTGCAAGACCGAGTCCAGCGAGCGGCTTCTACTCCTGCCTCCACCATTGGAGGTGGGGGTGGGCCGGGAGGAGGCGGCGGAAGGAGCCCAGACGAAGGCGGTGGTGGTGGTCGCGGCGGCAGCAGCAGCGGCAACATCAACAACAGCCGGGTCCGGCAATCCAGGGGCCACCGCGCCAAGCACTGGCGTCGCAAGAGAACTCGTGGGAAGCGCTGGTCAGATTTACAGCGAGCACAGCTATTGCCGCCTTCCCACCTAGCTGGGAAGAGTGCCGGCTGGCAGGAGCCTGAAGCGAGCTTGCCTTCTCAGGCCAGAGAGCCTGCCGGCAAAGCGGAGCTCGAGCAGGGTGGACAGGCCGCGAGTCTTCCTTCCCAGGAAGCTGCTGCCCAGCTGAAGGAGTCGTCGGAAGGCAGCAGCGTCCCAGATCGCAGAGCGGCGGAAGGGCCGGTCGGTTGCCCTGGTCACCTTTTGGATGATCCCAGGCCTCCACCTTCTCCCGATGCTCCTCTGGAGGGCCGTAATCAGAAGGAGAGAAGGGAATCTCCTGTGGGGAGCCAGCCGAGCAATGGCTGGCTAGGAGGAGACTCCAAAAGCAGCCTCTTCGGAGCCACAAGCGGGAAGGAGGGCTGTGACTTGTCTTCTGAGAGCAACACAGGAGTTGGCTCACAGGGATTGTCTTCTCCTGCTTGGGAGGGCCTTCCAGAGGACCCCAGTCTTATTGGGATGGACCTTCCACCATACCAAACTCAGAGGGCCACACCAGGGCCCGGAAGAGGGGCCCTAAGTAGCCCAGAGGAAGCTTCCCAGTCGACAACAGGCCTGCTCCCTCCTTGCCGCGATATGACCATCCACGAGAGCCCAGCAGCGGCATCCTCAGGCATGGAGGTAGAGACCGACCGAGAGCGGGCAACGGCAGGGCCGAGCGCCAGCCCCGGCAATGACGAGGAAGCCCAGAGTCCACTGAGTGAGACCACAGAGACGGCCTCCGATTTGGACGCTGAGCTCACCGATGAGAACTTGGAGATCAACGGGGATTGTCGCCAGGCTGAAGAGAGGGAAGATGGGTCGGACCAGAGGCGCTCGGAGGGACGCAGAGAGGTCATCTCAGAAAGCAGGGAAGGTTTGCCTTCGGATGTCAGGGTTGTCGACTTACACTGCAGGACAAGGTTGCTGGCGCCTATCCTCGCCGCGGGCAAGTCAGTTCTCCCTGTTGATGTCGCAGTCCAGGAAAGGTCCTGCTCGGGCGTCCCCCAGCCTGTGTCCACTGAAGCAAGCGAGCCCCACGAGGGACGAGTAATCACCCAGGGCCTGCCTCCCAAAAGCATTTTGCCGGCCTCTTCTGAGGCGGCCGCAGCCTCTTCTCGGGACAAACGTCCGGCAGAGATTCGCCCTTTCCCCGAAGCGGTTAAGGGTGGTGACCACCTCGTGCAGGATGTCTCTTACAGGGAGGGGACAGGCCTGAGTGACCCGGCCAGGAAGGCCACGCGTGCACCCCAACCTTTGTGGGACTCTGCCGAAAGGGCCTGCCTGCCTCTGGAGAAGAGTCCCAATTTAGGATCCCTGGATCAAGCCGTCAATCAATCCCTGAAAACAGATCTCTCAAATCTGGGAAAGAATCCGATCTCTCCCTGTTCGCATCCAGATAAATTGGATCCTTCCCGGGCAATTTCTACTGCCAGCATCGGGAAGCTGGACGAGAAGCTCAAGATGGCCCCGGGGCCCAAGCTGCCTCTGCGCACGACTTCTCTGGGGCCGGAGCAGCCGAGCAACGGCCCCGCAGAGAAACCCCCCGCGGCTCTGGGCAGGAAGGTCTTCGGCTCGGGCGTCTCTGGCGGGGCTTCAGCCAAGGCCCAGAAGCCCCAAGGCTCGGAGCCCTTCCCCATGTGGGCCATGCTGTCCCACAGCAAAGTGGTCTCTCCCCCGCCCAAGGCTGTTGCCCTGGGAGCCTGCTTGCCTCCTGCGAGGGAGGACTGGCCATCCAAGAGGAACGCTGGGTCAGCAGAGAACAAGAAGGTCCTGGCCTCCGTCCAGAGAAAGAGGGAGCAGCAGAAAGAGGCCCCTCCCCAGTTGATGGAGCCTTGGCAGAGCCTCCCCCTGGTGAGGGACCTGGCTTTTTTCAAGCTGCCGAAGGAGCCGGGGAAGGGGGCCACGCAGCCCCTGGAGCCTTCCTCCCTCCCTTCCCAGCTCAACATCAAGCAGGCGATTTACGGGAAGCTCTCCAAGCTGCAGCTGAATTCCTCCCACCTGAATTACGCCTCTTCAGCAGGCAGACCCTTTTTCCCCAGCAACCTGGAAGGCAGCACCGGCCCCTTCGGCCCCAAAGCCAACTTGACGGCGTCTTCCCGGGGCAGGCTGTCTTTCTCCGCCCAGGTGTTCGCCGAGACGGGCAAAGGCATGGAAGAGCTCTCCCTCAAGTGCTCCTGCAGCCTCAAAGCCATGATCATGTGCCAGGGCTGCGGGGCCTTTTGCCACGACGACTGTATCGGGCCCTCCAAGCTTTGCGTGCTGTGCCTTGTGGTCAGATGACACTCACGGCCCCGGGAAGGAAAAGCTGTATATTGACAGGTTCAGAGGAGGTAGAGGAGGAGGACGCCGACCAGGAACGACCGTATATGCAAAAGATTCTGGTCCTAACGAAGCCAATATGGACGCTGTTATGTCTTGGGTTTCCCTGCTGGGGGTGGCAAGTCAGTCATGGAGACAGGCTGGTTTCAGAGGGTGGATTGGAGACCTCCTGTCGAGGAACTCTGGTTTGGAGATCCGGCCCGTTGGCGCTCGGACCGTTCTTGTGCCGTGAGCCCCATCCCGGTGACGTGGGTACGAGGGAAGAGCTGACCTCTCCCTCCCCCCCTCCTATTCAAAGGCCAAGGGAAAGAGGCCCGAGCTGAATCTGTCTTCCATTTTGTCTCCCTGCCACCTCCCTCCCTCCCTCCCTCCCCCCAAGCGCTGGGCTCGGGTCGAACCGGAGACGCAAGGCGGTGGGTTTCGGAGAAGAGGAGGCCGAAACGCGTCTCCCCCTCCCTGTGTCTGGGAAGACTGTTCACTTTTGAAGCAGTGCCATCTTTTTTTTTGTTTGTTTGTTTCATTTTTTTAAAAAAAAAACCCATACGTATATAAATATAAATCTATAATATAATTTCTTTTCCAATTTTTTTGTTCTTGGGTGTATAAAAAGAAAAAAAACAGTGGAAATGTTTGGCTCCTCTCTGTACCTTCTATGCATCATGTCGTCTTCTTCATCATCGTCCGTTGTACTCAGTACTCGGCCAGACTTTTGTAAAATGGATGTTCTGTACATAAAAAGCTCTTCTTCTTCTTTTTTTTTTAAAAAAATCCTTTTTGGGGTTTTTTTTTTTGGGGGGGGGGGGGTGTTCTTTTTCTCCTCCCTCCTCATCCCAGGCTTATCCACAGTATTGCATTGTAGAGTAGTGTCGGTGACGAATCGCGCTCCACCGGACAGCGGTGGCCGTTGCTGTGTCCTGCCTGGCCGAGCAGAAGTGAAGCGGGGAGCCCAACGGCCGGCCTGGGCCAGCCCTTCCTGTTGAAACACGCCCCCCCCTCCCAGAGGCAGGGCCCCACTCTTCCCCCCCCCGTGGGGAAGGGCCCGACGGTCTCCGCCAAAGGCCCCCCGTCATTTCCCTCCTTTCACCTACCTACCTACCTCTTCCGCTCTGGACCACTCCCTCTTCTTGGCTTTCACCGAAGACTTCCTGCTCAAGAGTGACAGGAGCAGCCTCAAAATCTGGGTTTTAGGGGGGGCCCCCCTCCCAGTGGTGGGGTGTCCGGGCAGGTGGGTTCCCTCCCCAAATGAGAGAGAACCCTGAGCAGGGAAGGGCGAGTTAAGGGTGGGAGCCCAAAAGGCGAATCCGCAGATGGTCTGAACCCGCTTACCAAAGAAGGGGCTTCCACAAGGCTGCCCCCTCTACTGACCCCCCCCACTCCCCTCCCCCCACCTCCATCCTCCCGAGAAAGTCATGGCTGTGTACAGATGGAGCCTGGGCTGATGGGGGAGGGGCAGGTCTCGGTCCACCCCGATGTTATATGTCCCTTGTGGTATGGAGAAAATTGAAAATAAAAATAAAATAAAATAAAAAACATTTGGAACAGCTCAAACCTTGCAAGGCTCCTTTGCCAGCGGCATCTCTCTGTGTGTGTGTGTGTGTGTTGTGGACAAAAGAGGGGGACAAACAATGCAACCAAACAGTGGAGAGAGACACCCTTACAAGCCCACCAACGGGTGTGATTCAGCCGGTGTAACAATGTTCTGACTCCACCCTGTTACCAGCAAGAAAATCTCAAAAGCAGCAACTCAAACCTTCACAGCTTTAATCTACAAATAAACTTCCTTGCAGATAAAAGATGGCTTGTAGCCAGTTAGTCCAACCAGAAAAGCCTTGACAGAATTCTTCAGATAAACCAGACTCTCTCTACACACACAATGCTGAGTCCTTAGAACGTTTTTGCTTTCTGCAAAGGCAAAAACCTTTTGAAACCAGGCTTATATTCCCTGGTTATATTATATTACGTTGCATCCTGACTCCCGAGTCGCCTGTGCTGCTCCAGCTGTTCTCTTCTACGAATCTTCCTGTGCTCACGCACACTTGGCACAGGCTCCTCGGGAACCTCCTCATCGCTGCTGCCAGCCCCCACAATCCCTGAAGGCAGCAATCCACTCCCTGATGGTCCCGACCCCTCATCCGAGTCCTCGCTCTCAGCCGTCTGCACCTGCTGCTGTCTGACCACAACCAACAACCGGTTTGGCAGTGGTGAGTTTCAAAGTAGTTTTACCACCGGTTCGGTGGGCGTGGTTTGGCCGCACTTTGCGCATGCACCAAATGCGCGCTTTGCGCATGTGCAGAGGCTTTTCCGACTCACCTGCAATCCTGCCCTCCTCTCCCTCTCACTTCAGCAGCTGCTGCGCTGCACTCCGCCATGCTGCGCTTCAAAAGCAAGGAATGCGAGACCCGGCGGACAGGTGGGGGGGCCCAACAGCAGCTCCTCAGAATTGGTTTGGTCTCCGCTGATCTGTATGCTGGAACCGGTAGAAGAGCACCGCCGCGGTTCGGTGAATGCGCAAGCCTGGAGGGTTTTGCTACTAACCTGCAATCCTGGGCTCTCCCTGCGTGTTAAAAACAGCTGCTGCGCCCCACAAAGCATCTGAGTTTGAAAACCAGGACATGAAAAGATCGGAATAGGAACCCGGGAGGGAGGAGGGCCCGGCCCAGCAGCCGATCGTTGGAGCAAACCGGTTCGCTCGCAGATGATCCTTGGAGCTACCCATTTGGCCGAACCGTAGAAATACCACCCCTGCAACCCACCCACTTGAACAGGAAAAAAACAAAACGCGCCATTTCATGTCCTCCGATTGTGGGTGCGCTTTTTGTTTTCTTCGCCCTACACCAGGGGTGTCAAACTCGATTTCACTGCGGTCCGAATCAAGGTTATGTTTTGACCTCGGAGGGGCAATGACCAGCTCAACGTTTGAGTCTGGGGGGCGCCTGTGATGGTCTGAGCACTCTGGCAGTGAAGACGGGCTCCTGAGCGCCATTTTTCGGCGGCAGCGACAGCAGTTGGAGGATTCCAAAAAAAAAAATTACTACCAGTTCTGTGAGTGTGGCTTGGTGGGCGTGGCAGGGGAAGGGTACTGCAAAATCCCCCCCCCTCCCCACCCTGTTAGCCTACAAGAAAACGACCCATCTTGGAGGGCACCGCAGTGGTGGGATTCAAAAGTTTGTTACTACCGGTTCTGTGGGTGTGGCTTGGTGGGCGTGGCAGGGGAAGGATATACTGCAAAATCCCGCTTCCCACCCCACTGACCTGCTTTCCAGCTCCGTTCTCCTGTGCAGGGCAACCAAAGGAGACCCAGCCGATCAGCTGGGACTCAATGGGAGGCAGAGAAGAGACGGGGTTGGCGGGGCCCAGTCAGAGATGGGATTGGCCGATTCTCCCAACCGCTCAAAATCTCCACTACCGGTTCTTCAGAACCGGTCCAAACTGGCTGAATTCACCACCTCTCAGCGATCGCCTTCTGCAAAACGGAGCTTTGTTTTTTCTGCTGGCAGAGGCACCGTGGGCCAGTCCTTGGCAGATCCCAGGTTGGCCCTGCATGCCAAATCTAAGCACCCCCCGGATCGGATCCGGCCCATGGGCCTTGAGTTCGATACCCCTGTCCTACACGCAAACATCTTTGACAGACTCTTCTTCGGTTTGCGTCGAGCTGACTGGCTTGTCGGAGTTCGCCGCCATCTCTTCCTGCAGCCGCTGGCGGTGCAGAATGTCCCCATCCTATGGTTAAGGATAAAGGCTCTCATTTGCCACTTAATTGCACTCCAGGACTTTGGTGAGAAGATAACAGAGTTTCCACTTAACGACCGCAATGGAGCCTCAAAATTCCTTTTGCCAAGCAAAACAATTGCTTAAGTGAATTGTATCCCATTTTTGTGACCTTCCCGTGCCACCGTTAAGTGAATCCCTAGGGTCCTTAAGCGAATCCCACTTCCCCGTTCACTCTGCTTGTCAGGTCACAAAAGAGGAGGTCGAGCTCATGGCCCCAGGACACTGCGGCCGTCATAAATGTGAGCCAGTTGCCATGCGTCCAGATTTTGATCCCATGGCCCTGGGGATGCTACAGCGGTCGTTAAGCATGAAAAATGGTCATAACTCCCCTATTTCACTAGCATTATAACTTCAAATGGTGTGTAGTGCGGTGGCCTAGAGGCGAGTTCGATCCAAGGTAGAGGCAAATATTTCTCTGGGCACACTGAGAATATATACCTGCTGGAAAAAAAACTCCACCCTGGCAACAGGGAAGGGCATCCGGCCAGTTAAACACTCAGCGCTGTTCAGTTGCCCAAACTCCACCCCGCGAGGGATTATGGGGGTCGTTGATGATGGTGATGATTATAAATAACTTCAAATGGTCACTAAATGAACTGTTTTTAAGTCGAGGACTGCCTGTAGACCAGAGTTGGCATTTTTGTCATGAAAACTACTCTCTAGCTTTGCAGGACTGAGGACATGAGGTGCACCAAGTGGCAGCTGTCTCACTGGGGATGGCTTGGGGTCATTTTGGGGCCCATAAGTGACCCTAAACGATGGTTGTGTGCGTGTGTGGAATGTTTGCATTATTTAGAATAAATGTGATTGCACCTGCAGTGCGAGCAGAATCACAAATAAAAAATGAATGCACCTATTGCCATTTTCAGCTTTAAAATGACTGGAAGGGATTAAGACGCCGAAGTAGATAGGGGAGAATGGGTTGAGAAATAAACCCCTGCTGGCTTGAGGCAGCTGTAGCCAGGATTCACCCCCCACCCCCAGATTGTGGGTGTAACAGATTAACAGTTGGAAGGGACCTTGTAGGTCATCTAGTCCAACCCTGATGCTTTCTGAGCTTGGGTTGTTTTCTGACAGACAGGTTCATTCATTGCCCAGCTGGGTAACCTGATTTTAGTTTGGATCATGGTTTGCAGAGAGGAGGAGGAGGACTATGGAGGGGGGTGGGGGTCCTTGGGGGCTCTCCGAGCTGGCTTCTTTGGTGGCAAGATAATTTCACAACCCAACTAGGCAACGTTATCAGCAGAAGGGTTTACACAGAAAAGAGTGAGGAAGGACGTTTCATGACCCAGCTAGGTAACATCGGCAGTGCTAGAAGGTGGGTTTGTGTCTCTGTGTTTACACACAAGTGGCTTGCCCTTGTTGGTGGAAATGTTCTGTGGGGCAAGGGTGTTCCACCAAGCAATGAGTAGCGTGAGGGCGAACCTATGGCACGAGCCATTTGTGCGGGCACACGAGGCCCAGCCAAACTTAGCTGCCCTGCGCATGAGTGCGCCTCCCAGCTGATTTTTGGCCCATTTGAGGCCGTTTTCGCCCTCCCGGAGGCTCGGGGGAAGCCTCTGCAGCCTCGGGAGGCCGAAAAACAGGCCTTCCGGAAATACCGGAAGTGCCGAAACGGGCCTGTTTTTCGGCCTCCCGAGGCTGCAGAGGCTTCCCTCGAGCCTCCGGGAGGGCGAAAAAGGCCTCAAAACGGGCCGAAAATCAGCTGGGAAGTGTGCGCATGCACAGTGCAGGTAAGGGAGCGGGGCAAGGGTGTTGCACATGCATGGGCGGGGGGAGGCAAGGCGCATTGCATTGTGGTGCAACACTGCAGTGTTGCATGCAGACGCTTTCGGCACACCACCACAAAACGGTTCGCCATCACTGAATTACTATAGAGTACTCACTATACATAACATAACTTAAAGCAATACTTATTATATATAAAGCATATATAGACAGGCAATCCCGTTCCCTTCTAGCACTGACGACGTTATCTAGCTGGGTCGTGAAAACGTCTGCAAGATCAACAACCTCAGGAAGCACCTGGGACCTCCTCCCTACCCCCACCGTCCAACCCTGAGCTACCCATACAGCTAGTCCTCAACTTACGACCCCCAAGCGAGCCCAACATTTACGCTGCCAAGCGAGACCTTGGTTAGGTTTCCCTCCATTTTACGACCAGCCTTGCCACATTTGGTCAAGTGAATGACTGCGGTTGTTAAATTAGTAACCCTGTCCTTAAGTGAATCTGGTTTTTTCCCCCTTGACTGCTTGCTGGGAGGTCAGAAAAGTCGATCAGGCGTTCCCCGGCTCCCTGCGTCACAACTACGAGTCCGAATGCAAAATGTAAAACCACGGGGACCCTGCGACGGTCATTAGCTGTGCAAAAGGGTCCCGAGTCCTTTAGTTTTGTCACTAAGCGAAGTGTCGTTAAGTTGAGGACCACCTGTGTTCCCTTCTATCGAGTCAGAGATTCCGATTTTGACCCATGGCCCCCGGTCCGTGTTGGGAAAAGGGGTGAGAGATGCGTTCCGTTTTTTTTGTTTTTTTTTTTGTTATACAGTGTTTATTAAGTAGATTCAGTCTTATATGATATACAGACTCCAAAAAAAAAAAAAAAAAGTATTCCATATACTTATGAAATCAGTGCATTTAGCAAGTAATAATACCATGAAATGGAAAGGAACCGCTTTGATTTAAACAGCTCGTTGGTCTTTTTTTTTCTTTTTTCCTTTTCTCTCTTTTTTTTTTAAGTGAATAGGACGAGGAGATTGGCCTGTGCTACTCATTTCACAAACAGAACAGAATTAAGTCGCGTCACGTAAAAACCAAAACACTTGCGAGCTAAGAATTAAAATATTAAAGCCACGTTTACTGGGAAGGAGGAGGGAGGGGGGAGAAAAAAATTAAAATTAAAAAGGATCCACTGTCTAAAACACCCCCCACCCACCCCCAAAAAAGGAAGAGGGGGGGGAAAAAACACAACAAGAACAACAACAAACCCTCATCTGCTTAGAGAGGGCCATGTGAACATTTGCATAGGTTGCCCGTTAGGAAGGGAGGAAGAACGAACAAACGAAGGTTTTCTGACGGATTGGCGCGCAGGGGAGAGTCACCTTCGCCCGCTGCTTTTTAAGTGCCTTGGGTTTTTGCTCTCCCCATCTCTGGGAAAGGGGCAAATGGGTGGGCTTGGGGGTCAGCTTTGTAATGGCACCCTCTTCCTGGCGGCCTCGCAGGCCACTCGTGACGTCCACTCGACTCTCCTGCAGTTTTGGGCCAGCAGTCTGTGTGGGTTTACGAGCGCCGGGTTCTACGAGCCGCTCCTCCATCATAAGAGAGGCTATGATATGGTGGCCTGGCCCTTTGCGCTTTAAAACTCTTTAAAACTCGGGGTGTCCAGCCCCGACCACTTTTTAAAAAGGCTTGTGGACTTCAAACTCCCTGACCGCTTTTTTTTTTTTCCATCCGTAGCCCCATTTTGGCCTGTGTTACTCTCTTACCGTCCTTTTCTCTGCAATCTCTCCACCGTAGGGAGTGGGAGGAAGAAAACCCCCCCCAAAAAACCCCAAACCAGGCTGGGAAATTCTGAGAGTCCACAAGGGGTTCAAAGCTGCCAAGATCGGACATCCCTGGCATTTATAGCCATTCAGGGGACAAAAGTGGACGGCTGCTTTAAAAAAAAAAAAAAAAGGAGGCCCTTCCTAGCAGCCCAGCCCCATGGGCATTGTGGGGGGGGGGGGAGGAGGAAGGGACAGGTGAGTGGATCTGTGGCCGCGCTAAGCAGATGAGGCAGGAGGTGGGGCCAGAGACGAGGGTCTCGCCGAACACAGAGGGGGGGCGCTGGGAGTTTTCTGTACATGTAAACAGTACACTTTCACTGAGTCCAAAGTCAGAGGAAAAAAGTACAAAGAATTCACATTGGTCTTAGGTACAATACAGGTGAAGAAGGAAAGAAGGAAACGGATCCGCTTGGAAAACGACCACCGAGAGAGAGAAAGAGAGAGAGAGAGAAAAACAACTTTTTTCTTTCCTTTTTCTAAAAGCACCACGAAAATGGTATAAAAAATCAGACCATGGACAAGATTGTTTAAATCGGTTTTGTGTTTGTTTTTTGTCCCCCTCCCCCCCTTGGTGGAAATCGCTAAGTCTACCTTTGTAAAAAGTCTTTTACAAAAACAAAATACAAAGCAAAAAAGTTGTATTTTTTTTTTCCAACCCTCTGAGTTCAAATGAGCAGCATTTTTTTTTTCCCCCTGGGAAAGGGACCAGTAAAAATCATCGAGGGGATGGCTAGCTAAGAGGGGCTACGAGATGGGGCAGGGGGCTTTTTTGGGGGGTGTTGAGGGGTGTGTCTTTTCTGCAGGAGGGCCCACCAATGCCCTTCCCCGGGGGTCCAAATGCTGCTCTGTGTGGGAGAGCGGAAAAGGGGAGGGAGGCTCACCTGAGAGCCAAGTGCCCAGAGGGCAGCAGCCGAGCCCCCTCCCACAGAGGGTCTTCTGGTGGGGACACAATCCAGGAGAGACACCCCCCCCCCCGCCCAGGCGCCCCGAGAATCTTAGAAAAAACATGGCTTGTAGAATCGACCTTTTCGGATCCAGAGAGGCATGGCTAAGTCAAACTTCAAGGCGGGGCTGCGAGTGCCACCTCTTGATGGTCTCGGGGAGCCCCTTCGGAGCCCCCAAACTTGTAAAATGGGGGGTCGGGAGAGAGAGAGAGACAGACAGAGGGAACCACCAGAGTTAACCCCGAATTACATCAAGGTTAGCAGTCTACACCTGCGTCCCGGTCTGGGACGCCGGCCACCCCTTCCCCGCCAAAAATTGCACGGCTGTTTCCCCCCCCCCCACCTCCTCCCCAAATCCTGATGTGCCCAAAATTGGAGATTGGGGGGGGGGCACAGCGGGGGAAAGAAAAAACAACCTTCATGTGTTTCGGGACGGCGATTGTCTCTGCCGCTGTTACACACCCTAAGGATTTTTTTTTGCACAAGGGTGGTGGCGCGTCAGGCCTGGCACGAGTAACTATTTACACAAAGTTGGGGAGGGGGGCCCTTGGTGACGGGAGAGGGGGAGGTCGGAGGAGGAGGGTCCCATCAAGGGGGAAGGGATTGGATTGCACCCTGTCCTTCCCCTGGTAAACATCCCTTAGCAAAGCCTTGGAGTGGGGGGGGGCAGGTGGTCTCAGGTTCAAATCCCAGCCCGATTCTGGAGCACCAGAGAGAGGGAAGAAGGGAGATGGGCTTTGGAGTCTCCAACCTGGGCCGTCTTAAGCCCAGTGGACTTCGACGGCCAGAATTCTGGGAATCGAAGTCCGCCGGGCCTAAGGCGGCCGAGCTG
>NW_020717342.1:0-29106 GCF_900518725.1 Notechis scutatus
TCTCTTCTCTTCTCTTCTCTTCTCTTCTCTTCTCTTCTCTTCTCCTCTCCTCTCCTCTCCTCTCCTCTCCTCTCCTCTTCTCTCCTCCCTTCCCTTCCCTTCCCTTCCCTTCCCTTCCCTTCTTATAGCTGCCCTTCTTATAAGAGATTGGCTCTGGGTGGCACATACCAATTAAGAAAGAAAGGCAATTAACACCAATTTATTTATTTATTACATTTATTTATTACATTAATACACTGCCCATCTCACTCTGAAAAATGACTCTAGGAGGCTTGTAGTTAAAATCCTCAACATAAAACTCCTCCTCTCAGCTCAGGTAAGACACGGTGACATTATGGACCTGTGATGTCACTTAACAGAATAAAAGAGTTGGAAGGGACCTTGGAGGTCTTCTAATCCAGCCCCTTGTTGTAGCAAGTAACATTTCAGTCAAATGGTTGTCCAATCTCTTCTGAAAAACCTCCAGTGCTGGAGGACCCATAACTTCTGGAGGCAAGTGTTCCACCAATTAATTTACAGAATAACAGATTTGGAAGGGACTTTAGAGGTCTTCTAGTCCAACCTGCTACTTAAGCAGAAAACCCTATTCCTTTTGAGACAAATGCTTGTGTAATATCTTCTTAAAAACCTCCGGTGATGAAGAACCCACAACTTCTGGAGGGAAGCCATTAATTGTTCTCATTGTCAGGAAATTCCTCCTTATTTCTAGGTTGCTTCTCTCCTTGAAGAGTTTCCATCCTTTGCTTCTTGTCCTGGTTTTACCACATGTTCTCCTCTCTGACATCGTGAAGGAACAATCAACAAGGTGTCCATTCCCTTACTCAAAGGAGTTGACCTTGCTGTCCTCATCCACACTCCCTACCCATTTTCATACTCAATAGTTAATGCAAAGAATCAACCCAAAATACATTTTCCATCTCTCTCTCTCTCTCTCTCACTCTCTCTCTCTCTCTCTCTCCCTCCCTCCCTCCCTCCCTCTCCTTTACCAATTTCTTTTCAACTTCCCCTTGCAAAGCATTGGAAGTGGCCTCAATTATTTGCGACTTTGGAGGCTTGCAGAGCTAGGCTTTTGGTTTAAATGGGGATAATTTCCACCGTGTACTTTACATCAAAAATGAGGCTCAGTTTAGATATTTACTTATTGAGTACAAATGGGTCTGCAGAAGGTCAGAACATACAATTACACCAAGGGGCTGGTTTAAGGTTTCATTGACAGGCCGTCATTATCAGCAATCCAACTGTCAGCCTCTCTAAGTGAAATTTCCATTTGTTGCTGCGGAGGGAAAACTATGTATATTCAACCATTATTTCACTCCTTTATCCGTTCCAATTCACTACAAGATGTGACAAATTGGAGGCAATTCCTTTTCTTCCAGGAAGGCCATCTAAGGTCAGCTACATACTTACCTACTAAGAGTCTTCGGAGACTATTGAAGGTATGAACATCTTCGTGCTTCTTCCCTTTGATTTTCTCCTAACTCTTGGTTTAATTTCTAAAACTTTACATAAAGAAGCAGGTTGGTCTCCCCTGAGAGATACCAGTTCCTTCCAGGAACCCAAAAATGTATTATTATTTTTTCCAAAAGGCAACTTGGACTTTCTCAGTGTTTCCTTTGAAAGTTGTTGAAGTTGAACCTGAAGAAGCTTGAAAAAAGTTGAAACTGAAGAAGCTTCTTGGATGAGAAGTGAAACATTTCCAAAGGAAACACCAATAAAGTCCAGTTGCCTTTCAGGGAAGAAATAAAAAAGCCAACATTTTTGGGACAACCATGTCTTGGATGACTGAGAATCTCCACAGACACCATTCCTTTCATAAAAGTTTGCTGCAGAAGAGGAACACAGAAATGGAGAGATAGACAATCTATATATATAAAAGCCAAGTACCACTCACTCATCACAAATTCTCCAGAACCGTAAAGCCTACAAACTTGAAATTTAGCTTCTAGGTGCTCACTAAGAAAGGATTTTTCGAAATGACCCTCAGAGCATTAGTATTTCTTAATACAGCAATTAACACGCTCCGATGCTAAGGAATTCTACTCCCCCTCCCCCACCTGAAAAGAACTCTCTTCCAACTGCCAGTTGCCTCACATTCCGTTACCTCAGTTCAAACTAGCAGATGTTCCACTCCTTCACTCAGGAGCGGCCTAGGGCTCCTTACAGTACTAAATGTTGGTACCAAAATGTCTACACCTTCCATCTATGGAACTGCTTCCGGACTCAAGGTGGTGGGACCGATATTCCCTTAGGCATTTCAATCACTGACCATCACTGAGCCAATGGGTTGTGAACTGGAGTTCTCCTGCATAGCCCAATCACAAAGTTTCATCACGATGCAAGGGTATCCAGGTAGTAGAACATATTGGAAGGGTGGGTTTTTTTTGTTTTTATTTGTTATCATGGCTCTTTCTTCCAACATTGTGTTATGTTCATTGTCTGAGATTCATGTTTCAGATAATGGAGAAGGGGAAAGGGTTCCTTGCAAGCCATGGGCTAGTGCATGTATGAAGCTCCATTCGAGTGAGCAAGGGCCAGGGGTGGGATTCAATTTTTTTAACAACCGGTTCTGTGGGGGTGGGTGGGTAGGCAAGGCTAGGTGGGTGTGGCCATGTAACTGGGTGGGTGTGGTTTCTTTTTTTCCCCCAACAAACCTCCCCCCATTTTTTTGCCTCCTGGGGGGCAATTTTGCTCCCAGAAGTCTTCCCTGGGGCCCAGGAATGCAAAAATCAGAGCTCAGGGAGGTTGCACAGCAGGCACAATATGCCAGTCCTATGACTGCACAGAATCATAACAACCGGTTCTATAGAACCGGTCCAAAACGGTAGAATCCCACCCCTGGCAAAGGCCCTTCCAATACTATTATTATTCTATGTTCCTATGTCTCTTCCCCTTCTCTTTCTCTCTTCCCCTTCTCCTTCTCATCCTTCCCCTCCTCTATCTCCTTCTTCTTCCCCTTCTACCTTTTTCTCCCTCTCCCTTTCCTTCTCCTTCTCCTTCTCCTTCTCCTTCTCCATCTCCTTCTCCTTCTCCTTCTCCTGTATAGTACTGTAGGGTCTCCAGCTTAAGAAAGGATTGGACTAGAAGACATCCAAGCTCCCCCCAACTCTATAATTCTATATTCTGTGATTCTATGTTCCTTCCCCTTCCCCATCTCCTTCCCCTTCTCTATCTCCTTCCCCACCTACATCTCCTTCTCCTTCCTCATCTCATTTCCCTTGTCCATCTCCTCCTTTCCCTTCATCTCCTCCCGCTCCTCCCCCTTCTCCTATATAGGCATTGTAGGCTTAATCAGGGGTTGGACTAGAAGACCTCCAAGCTCCCTTTCCAACTCTATTGTTATATGATTCTATGTTCCTTTTTTTAAATTTTTATTTATTTATTTTGATTTGTCAATCGCTCACAAGATAATAGGTATAAGTATATGCATAGTTATGAATACATGAATACATTCCTCTTCTCCCCTGAAAGAAATTTCAAAATCAATTCATTCTCAAGCAGGCAAAGTGAACGAACACTTGAATATATTTGCTTCTAAGCCACGAGCAGAAATGGATGGGTACAGAAATAGTCCAGATTAGTTGAAACTTCTGTCCCCATTTAAATTTGCTGCCCTGCCTCCAAACAGGCAGACAGCTGCCCTTCCATACCTCTGGCAAGGATGTGAACACCAACTAACTTTCCTTTCGACCAATCATTGGATTGAGCCCAGAAGCCAATTTCTCCTTCACTAATCATCCTGCAATGTTCTCCAAAAGAAAACAGGCAGGATAATAATAAGATGTGAATACCAAAAAAAAAAAAAAAAAAAAGCAAAAAAAAAAAATGCTGCTTGTTTCTAAACCCTTCTGTTCCTTGAAGTGAAAACTCATTTTAAGAAGATTATGCCACATATATTAGAAGATGGCCTGATATTCAGCATTCCGATTCCACCAAGGCTTTTTTTTAAGATGTAGGGAAAATAAAAACACCCAAACACAACAGAACAAAATCATGAACACCAGTCTGAGGAAGAAAACAAAATTAAAACACAGGCACAACTGCAGAACAACAGCATATACATTGGTGTCTATCAGAGCAATCGAGGATTGCAGGAATTGTTTTCTGTATGTCATAAATTCTTCTTTTGCGCAGAAGCTGCTGGGTGCAGCTGCTGGAAGAAATCATCTATCCCCAGATCATAGATCAAGAACCACAGAAAGAATGGAAAAACCTTTCCTTCTTCCTTCTTCTCCTTTTCTCTTCTTCACCTCCTCCTCCTCCTCCTCCTTTTCCTCCTGCTCCTCCTCTTCCTCTTCTTCCTCCTTGTTCTTGTTGTTGTTCTTCTTCTCTTCCTCCTCCCACTCCTCCCCCTCTTCTTTCTTCTTGTTATTGTTCCTGTTATTGTTGTTGTTGTTCTTCTCCTCCTCCTCCTCCTCCTCCTCTTCCTCCTCCCCCTTTTCCTCCTCCTCCTCCTCTCCCTCTCCTCCTCCCCTCTTCCCCTTTTCCTTTCCCTTATATCAGTCCCTATCTGTAGTTTACAGAATCTGGCATGTTTGGATGTGCTTCCCTCCTCCCACACTTCATCTAAGGAGGGGCTTGTTTGAGATGTTTTTCCAAAGTTACTTTCTCATTCACCTCTTATTTGACCATTGGCTTGGTAGTGTCTTTTCTTCCTGCCTTTCAAAGACCCTTCCCTAGGCCTTCCACATACATCTCCTCCTCCTCCTCCTCCATCATTATTCTTTTTTACAGTTCATGATAAAAAAACCATCTTCTTCCTGGAAAAAACCACCCACGCCCACACTCTCAATTGAATTGAGGACACCGCGGAGCTGCTGACTGTAAATGCTGGACTATGCCTTTTCTGGAATGTATTTTTAAAAACAATTAATTCTAAATCACATTTCAGGAAATGAGAAACAAAGCTAATCTACCAAACTCCTTAGATGAGGTTATTTTAAAAAAAAAATGTAATAAGGGGAAAAAAAACACCTTTCCTAACTTTTTTTGAAAAATACAACTATTTCAGGAGTGGCCAGCAGAGGGAGAATAGAAAGAAATGGGAAAATTGAATGTATGGTTGGGTTTCTTTAAATTATTATTATTGAGAATGCCATCTAGATTTAAAAGAATCAACTCAGGAATGTGATATTATTGTTGGTAGCAGTTGGCCAGTTGTTTAAAGTCGATTTAGCATTTTTGCTCACCAATTAACTCCATACCAAAGACCGGCAGATATGGATGTTGGATGGTATTAAAGATGTCATCCCAGGATGTAAACTTTTACAATGGACTGATAGGGATTTTGCAGAAGTATAGAATAGGTAGTACCTGGCTCAATGGTAATAATTATGAGAGGGATCTTGGAGTTCTTATGGATGATCAAATATCAGCCAGCAGTGTGCTGCAGCTGCCAAAAAAAGCCAATGAAGTCCAAGGTTGTATTAACAGAGAGATAGAATCAAGATCACGTGATGTGTTATTGCCACTTTATAATGCCTTGGTAAGGCCACACTTGTAATACTGCATTCAATTTTGGCCATCACATTACCAAAAGGATGTTGAGACTTTGGAAAAAGTGCAGAGAAGAGCAACTAAGGTGATTAAAGGCCAGGAAACAAAAACATATGAAGAACGGTTGCAGGATTTGGGTATGCCCAGTCTACAGAAAAGAAGGACTAGGGGAGACATGATAGCAGTATTTCTCTATTTGAGGGGCTGCCACAAAGATGAGGGGGTCAACTTATTTTTCCAAAAAACTAGAAGACAAGAAACAATGGATGGAAACTATTCTAGGATAGAAGCAACTTAGAATTAAAGAGAAACTTCCTAACAGGGAGAACAATCAACCAGTGGAAAAGCTTGCCACCAGAACTTGTGGGTGCTTCATCCTTGGAGGTTTTTAAGAAGAGACTGGACAACCACTTGTCTGAAATGATATATGTAACTCCATCCCTGTGTCCCGTGAGGCAGCAGCCAAAAAAGCCAATGCAATCCTAAGTTGCATTAACAGAGAGATACAATCAAGACCAAGAGAGGTACTAATCTCACTCTATAAAGACCACACCTAGAATACTGCATCCAGGTTTGGTCTCCATGATGTAAAAATATGTAGAGACTCTAGAAAGAGTGCAGAGAAGAGCAACCAAGATGATTAGGGGACTGGAGGCTGAAACATATAAGGAACGGTTGCAGGAACTGGGTTTGTCTAGTTTTTGATGAAAAGAAGGACTAGGTGTGATATAATAGCAGTGTTCCGATATCTGAGGGGCTGTCACAAAGAAGAGGGAGTCAAGCCATTATCCCAAGCACCTGAAGGCAGGACAAGAAGCAATGGATGGAAATTAATCAAGGAGAGAAGCAATCTAGAACTAAGGAGAAATTTCCTGACAATGAGAGGAAACAATCAGTGTCTTCAGTTGCCTCCAGAAGTTGTGGATGCTCCATCCCTGGAGGCTTTTAAGAATGGACTGGGTAGCCACTTGTCCAAAATGGTATAGGTCTCCTGTCCCAAAGGTGCTTTTTCAAGAGGCAACTGGACTTTCTGGTTTTTCTTTGAAGACCTTTCGCTTCTCATCCAAGAAACTTCATCTGTTCTGAAAGAAGGGAATTTCTTCATTCAGAACAGAAGAAGCTTCTTGGATGAGAAGCAAAACATCTTCAAAAAAAAAAAAAAAGAAAACCCAGAAAGTCCAGCTGCCTATTGAAAAAAGCACCTTTGGGACAACCATGACTTGGATGACGGAGAATCTCCACAGACATATAGAGCTCCTGTTCGAGCAAGGGTTGAACGAGAAGACCTCCAAGATTTCTTTCAGCTCTATTCTGACTATTTACAAGATCCATCATGGCTTTTTAACAGAATAACATAGCTGATCACCCTGCCTTTATGTTGTTCCAACTTTAGATACGGCAGCTTCCTCCTAGTCTCACAAAGGGAGCTTGACTTCTCCCCTTATGTCTAAGCAACGTTGCTTTATATTATTTTCATCATTACCCTTGGGTGGGGGGGTGAGAGTTAGGGTGAGAGACTGTGGAAAGTCCCTCCCCCCCACTCCTAAAAGAATGACATATTTTGAAGACTATGAAAAGGGCAAGATATTATATTTCCCCAAAGGGAGAAATGGAGAAACATGCTCTTAAACCAGCCCCAGGTTCCCTGCCCTCCCAAACAGAAACTGAGGAGGCCGTCTTTTAGAAATGCAGATTTGGTAATCCATTCAAGACAGGAGATTTTGAAACAAAGGCAGAACGGTAGGATTAGAAGCAGCCCCCACAGCCAAGATTCAGCACAGGATGAAAATCATTAGCCACCATAGGAATTGCTCAACACTTTTTCAGAAGTGTAGAAAGTTAGAACATACGCCCCTCTCCTAGAAGAATGAAATATTCTAAGAACTATTAAAAAGGCAGAGTATTATATTTCCCTGGAGAAACATGTTTTAAAGACAAAGAAGCTTCCGGTAGCTCCCTACTCCCCCTTCAGCTCCAGGGCGATGGGATTAAAACATGACCCTCAGGAGATGATAGGATTAGCCCTCTACCAACTCACCACATGACACCTGGGAAGATTACATCACCCAGCAAGATTCAACTAAGCTTGGGACTCAAGACAACCTACAAAGTTACCCCTGCATGGCCCCATGGGAGTCTGACAACCAATCAGGATAAATTTCTTGCCACAGGAACAGGAAGCAAGTTCAAAGCCCAACAGAGGGTATAAATATATCTCCCACTTTCACTCATGTGCTCTTTTTTTGTCCAGGACCTCAATATGGCCCTGTCCACCATTAAACTATCTTTCCAAGCAGTTTCCATGTTTCTAGTGTCTTTCTTCCCACTTGGAACTGAACCCAGATGGACATTTCTTCCAACAGAACACAAGCCACATTGCAGTCCAAACTTCAAAGTCACAGAAACCTGGGAGCTCAAATAAACAATAAACCAGAGGTTGACCAGATTAGCTGAGACAAGCACTTAGGATTTGCATTTCCTCTTTTGCCTATAGAGCCAGCAATGACCCCTACATGACCCCATAGGAATCTGACAACAGCCAATAGAATATTAAAGGACATGTTCTGGCACAGGAACAGGAGGCTCAAATACAAAGCCCAAGAGAACCTATAAAAACCCACCCACTCTCAACTCCATTTTGTCAGCTTCCCAAATCGCATGTGGTTCTGCTTCATCAATAAACCATCTTTCCAATCAGCCTCCATGTTTCCAGTGTCTTTCTCCCAACTTGGAACTGAACCCCATGGATTTTTCCTTCCAACAAGACCCTATGCAGGTAGATGGTTATGGGTTGCATTCCAATGCTAACTTCAAAACTTTATCTCATTTTCTATCACACAACTAGCGTAATAAAAGGCACACCTCTCGGGGTGTATTGTGCACTATTTAAAACAGTAACGTCACCCTTGGATTCTTGGCATTGTTCTCTTTGGGGGACTTCATCGTCTCTGAATGGACAGGCCTCAGTCTCTTTGTCCGTAAAAATGCAATTATCCTGCAAAAAAAGAAGAAACCCTCAAAGGTTATTTTAAGGACTTTGTGTGAGTTGTGGGAGTGAAAATATTTATAAAGATGCAGGAAAACCATTTACTTGGAAATGAACGGAAGTTATGGAGCACCGGTGCCTAGTGCATTTATGCTCCAGGCAGCTAACCAGCTCAAACTGTTTTTAAATGGTATTTAGCACCACAATGCTTGGGTGCCCCCGCCAAGCAAAAGTCTTGCTGATTACGACTTCCATTACACACCAAAGTAACTGCCTGTAAACTTGTTTGGTTATTTTCCCCCTCTCTCTTATTTTACTGGCCTGTAAAAGCATAAAATATAAATACATAAATAAATATTTATAATGCAGGGCCAGGGATGCAAAGTGTGTGCTTAAAGCCAGCGCAAGAAGGAATGAGACAGAATTGATCGTGGATCAGCTGAGGACTTCTGAGCTATGAATCCACATTGCAACATAAACTTGAAGGACATTTTAGGAGGATCTGCTTGGGACACAGTCAACAAGGGCTGGAGTTATATATTTTTTCTTGTTTTCCTCCCCAAAAGCTAGATGCATCTTATACTTTGGAGCATCTTATAGTACGAAAAATATGGTATGTTGGGCATGCAGACTTTCATTGGGCCAATATCATTTGTGCTCCCTTCATCTGGAGTCATTGCTCACTATAAGCATAGGTAGAATATCTGCAAACTATTAGGGGACTGGAGGCTAAAACATGTGAGGAATAATTTCAGGAAATGGAGATGTCTAGTTTAATGAAAGGAAGGATTAGGGCTGGCATAGTGTTCCAATACGTTAGAGACTGCGCAAAGAAGAGGGCGTCTACATATTGTTTCAAGCTCCTGAAAGGAGGACAAAAAGCAATAGTATTCTACCGGTTTGGCCCAGTTCAGTTGAACCAGTAGCTTTAAGGATAATCTGTGAGTGAACCACTTTGCTCCGACGATCAGCTGCTGGGCCTGTCTACCCCCCCAGTTTTATACTGACCTTTATTTCCTGGTTTTGAAGCTCAGCTGCTTCGTAAGTCAGCTGTTGAACACACAGGGAGAGTGTAGGTTTGCAGGAGGTCAGTAGGAAACCCTTTGCGCCCATGCAAAGCATGCCCACCAAGCCACACCCATAAAACCAGTGGTAAATTTTTTTTGAATCCCACCACTGGTCAAGACCAGAATAACAGACCAGAATAACAGAGTTGGAAGTAACCTTAGAGATCTTCTAGTCCAACCCCCTGCTTGAACAGGAGATCCTATACCATTCTGGACAAACCTCTCCAGTTTCTTTTTCAAAGTCGCCAGTGATGAGCATCCACTACATCTGAAGGCAAGCTGTTCCACTGGCTGATTCCTGGTTGATTATTCTCACTGTCAGGAAATTTCTTCTTACATCTCAGTTGGTTCTCTCCTTGATTGGTTTCCATCCACTGCTTTTGTCTCGCTTTTAGGATCTTGGAACAATATGTAAACACCCTCTTCAGCAGCCTCTAAAATATTGGAACACTATGCCAGCCCTAGTACTTCCTTTCATTAAACTAGACATCCCCAATTCATGAAACTGTTCTTCATATGTTTTCACCTCCAGTCCCCTAACAGTTTGCAAATATTCTACCCATAAGTGCTTATAGTGAGAAGTTTTTGGCTTCCATGCACCCCATTTTCAGCCTCCACACACCCCATTTTCATCCCATTCCAGGAAGTGGAGATCGAAACGAACCAAAAATAGGGTGCATGAAGGCCGAAAATGAGATGCGTGGAGGCCGAAGACAAGATGCGGAGGCCAAAAATGGGGAGTGCAGAGGAGGCAATCGGCAAAGGCAATAGCTGCAGCCTTAAACAGCTGATCGCCAGGAGGCCGATTCAACTGACTGTGCTAATCAGGCTGTGCTGAAGCTGACCAGGCTGCTTGCTGTTTGTTGTAAGGAGGCAAATTGCTGGGAAGCAGAGGTAGGGGCTGGTGGGTGGGTGGGGCTTCAGCAACATTTGTTCTGTATAAGATGCACAGACATTTCCACCCATTTTTGGGGGGGAGAGGGCAGTGCATCTTGTACACCACAAAATACGGTACATAACTTACAAACCTCCGGTCTGTTACCTTATTTTGAACGTCTGCCAGGGACTGCTGTATGTTCTGAACGCCTCGATGTACAGCAGACTTTAGCACATTTGTAGAGTAAACAAATGGATGGAATCAATACTTGGATGCCTTCATAGAACTGGTTATTCTGAGTTACTGAAGCGGTTAGTGTTAACGTGGTTAAGATGGGTGACTGAATGAATGCGTATTCTCAACTCATGCAATAATTATGAACTAACAAAAAGGACAGAGTTTTAATCAGAATAGAGCTAGAAGGGTCCTTAGAGGTCTTCTAGTCCAACCCCCAAGTAGGAGACACTGTGTCAGAGTGTTTGCAGCGTGAACTGCTATTGTGAGACAACCCAGGAGCAAAACACAGCACACACAGAGGCTTTGTCTTTTAACAGTGGATTATATACAAGTGGATTATATACATACATATATGTGGTAGGCAAATACATGGCAATCAATCAACCTTCTTTACTCTGCACGGAGAACCACAATGAAGACAGAACACAAGGAGAGAGAGATACGCCCTCTCATGGCCTCATATATATAGACAGCTTCTTAAAGTGGTAAAACCTTGTGGACCCATCCTCAGTCTTAAAGTGGCAATAACCATGTTGATTCATCCTCATTGCATCAGCCTTACAGCAGCCTGGACAGCTATTAAATCAATACCTTAACACACTGTGCAATTTGGGACAAGTGGCTGACCCGTCTCTTCTTAAAACCCTCCAGTGATGAAGCACCTACAAATTCTGGTGACTTCCACTGGTTAATTGTTCACAGTAACAGTAAGAGTAATGGCAATAGAGTTAGAAGGGACCTTAGAGTCTGCTGCCTTATTTTGAAAGACTCCTTCTTCTTTGTGGCAACCCCTGAGATATTGGAAGACTGCTATCTTGTCACCCTTAGTTCTTCTTTTCATCAAACTAATTCCATCAACTGTTCTTTATATGTTGTAGACTCCAGTCTCCTAATCTTCTTTGTTGCTCCTCGCTGCCTTCTTTCCAGAGTCTCAAAAACTTTTTTTATATTGTGGTGACCAAAACCAGATGCAGTATAAGAGATCCTATTGTCAGTGTCCCAGCAACCCTCCACTCCGTCCAATAACTCTGAGACAGACATCTTCTCAAAGGTTCCTTTTTGTTTGGATAGTAACTGACACAACTGGGGGATCCTGAATCTGAATGTTCTGGGCTTCCTTACAATAAATGAAAACTAGGTAAAAAGTATTCTTATTTTAACAGTTTGCAAGATCTTTTTACCTTGTAACCTCTTTCTTTCTTTCTTTCTTTCTTCCCCCTTTCTTTTTCTTTCTTTTCTCAAAATTCTTTCCCTCTCTTCCTCTCCTCTCTTCTTTCTTTTTCTTTCTTTTGCTTATTTGTGTATGTATTGTGACTGGTTTTAATTGTAAAAATTAATAAACTATATTTTTAAAAAAAACAATAAATGAAAACTACTAATCCATCTCCTGCACCCATCATCACATGGCCCAACCACCATCCGTCCCGAGTTAAGACTTCCTCTCACTTATGCGCAAACCAACCTGACCTTGAATTAGAAAAAGAATGTTATTATGTCTAACTACATACACTCCAAGAAATTCTCCCTCCCACTTTC
Organism: Notechis scutatus; assembly: GCF_900518725.1. Next base: position 12,197 of record NW_020717342.1, read on the forward strand.
CCGGGCTCAAATGTGGCAGCGTGGGAGCATCTGGTCTCAATATGGCTTCCAAAGTTGACACCTATATCCAGCTTGAGAGATTCTATATTTAGGAGAAGGTGACACTGTCTGGCATCAGTCTTGTGAACTCACCAAGTGATTTTTTTTCCAGCACCGCCTCACAGTTTACAATGTATATATACATATAGTTTCAATTCTTCTGGTGTTCATTATTCATTGGGGAGGGGAGAATAAGGACAGGATAATTTACACTTCCTGATTGTGAGCCAGACATTATTTATCATCACCTTTACCTATCTCCTATAAAGATGACAAATGAAGGTGTATTAATGGACCTTAAAACAATATGATGCATGGCCTCCCCAACTTCAAAAGTTTTCGCTGAGTTGCATTTCCACTGTAATTAGTTTACTGCTTGTTGTCCTTTTTAATCAAATCCTGTTTTAAGCAGCCATCAGAATGAGATCTGATTTTTTTTCCAGAGGGGCCAAGAATCTTTTGGCATTCTGTTTAGCACTACAAAGAAAATACCCTGGGAATTATGTAACTCCAACATTTAGATAAATAAATAATCATGTTTAGCACTGAGGGTGTAAATCAGCAAACTTTGAGGAGAAGGAGGCATGCTCAAAAATAGCCCATAATGAGCTGCAAATATGCTCCCCCTGGAAGATTATTAGAAGTTGCAAAGGTGGGGGAAGAGGGAGGGAGTGAGCAAGTGAGAGATATGATATAAATCTGATAGAGATGATTAGATAGATGGATGGATGGGTAGATAGATAGATAGATAGATAGATAGATAGATAGATAGATAGATAGATAGATAGATAGATGATAGGCAGGTAGACAGATAGAAATAGATCGCTAAATGATAAATGGATAGATAGGTATAGATGGAGAGATGAATAGATGGATAAATTTATAGATAGTTCATTAGATGATATAGTTGCAAATAGATTCAGACAGAGAGATATATAAGAGAGACGATAAAGAAATAGAGAAATTATATAAATCTGATTAGATAACTAATTGATTGATGAGTTTTAAAACCATATCAAATAAAACAAAATAAATGTAAAATATATTTCCAGCGTAAATCAGGTAAAAGAAAATGGAATACTAAAATACATACGGGCTACATCAATATTCAGATAAATACATTGCCTTTACATAATACTCCCATCTGTTCAATATAACGGATTCTTAGCTGAATTGCCTTGTCTATAAACTCAGCGCTTCTGCTCACAATTGTGTGCATTAGAGGCCAGAAGGAAATAGGACAATCTGTGATTCAACTCCCAGTAGGCTGTGCTTTCAAGTACGGATTTTTAAATATCTAAGCTAAACAAAAAAAAAACCAAAAAAACAGGACATCATAATTAAAAATAACTCCAGCCACCTCTGTTGCATTGATTAACTTCTGCCGATCCATCAGATATCAAAGACGCGTGCATCAAAATGCGAACATATTGCTTGATTCTCAAAACGGGAATCCGAATAAGGAGATCAGAATTATTATTATTATTATTTTTGCAGGGTTTCACATTCTTTCCACATCATGCCTGCCATTTGGAAGGGGCAAAATATACTTAGGCAGAGATGGATAGAAGCTTTTCACCTGTAGAATGTAGGAAGAAATATTTGCATGTTGTTGTGACTGTTTGGCATGGGGATGAGAAGTTCAGCATCAGGCAAACAAGCAGGCCAGGGCAAACTTGCAGTTCCGATCAAGCAAACATAAAGCAAAGCAACTGCACATGTTAGTAAGATAAAGTTTAGACCTCGTAGTACGCGTGCTATGTAAACTATCTGAAGTTTTGTGCATACTCTGAGATGCAGAATGAAATGTTCCATAATGAACTTCAAATAGAGTTGAATCTACAAGATCCTTAGTGCTCTCTGAGCTTGAAGCCTGTAGAGATTCTCCATCATCCAGGGCATGATTGTACCAAAGGCACTTTTTCAGGAGGCAACTGGACTTCCTTTGTTTTTCTCTGAAGAGGTTTCACTTTATGTCCAAGAAGCTTCTTCAGCTCTGACTGAATAGTGGGGAACGGAAGGATTTATATTCCTTGCAGACAGCTGGTCATTTGCATCCTGGATGACTGAGAATCTATACAGACTTTTAGCTTTACAGTTTGGGATGAACACCCCTTTGAATGGTGTGGGAGTAAGAATGGATTTCTAGAGGAAAAATTGCAGACTACAGGAACCAGGAGAACCATTCAGATGACGCTGAAGACACAATCAAACTTCCAAGTGACCTGAAGGATTTTCTAAAAGGATGCAAATGACCAGCTGTCTACAAGGAGTATAAATCCTTCCGTTCCCAGCCATCCAGTCAGAGCTGAAGAAGCTTCTTAGATGAGAAGCGAAACATCTTCAAAAGAAAAAAATCAATAAAGTTCAGTTGCCTCCTGAAAAAGCATCTTTGGGACACTCTGAGTGTGGTGGTTTTCTTGCAGATGTTTCATGACCCAACTAGGTAGCATCATCAATGCCATAAGGGAGGAGTTTGCTCTCTGTTTACACCTTTATGATTCGTTGTTTCCTTGCAGACATTTCATTACCTAACTAGGTAACATCATCCATGCTAGAAGGGAGTGGGGTTTGGGGTCAGTTTATACACAAATGGTTTGGCTAAAAGAGAATATTTGCAACTCAAAAACTATGAGGTCCTTGGTGTTGTCTTGTGGCAGATCTTCATTTTAACAAAGGAGAATATTTATAGCACAGAGTTGAACTGTGGGATCGTTAGGGCTATCTGAGCTTGGTTGTTTTCTTGCAGACATTTCATGACCCAACTAGATAAAAGCATCAGTGCTAGAAGAGAATGAGGTTTGATCTCTGTTTATATACAAACGGTTTGGCTAGAAGAGAGTATTTGTAGCTCAAAAACTATGGGGTGATTGTGTTCTCTAAGCTTTGTTGTCTTGTGGCAGTCATTTCATGACCAAACTAGGTAACATCAGTGCTAGAAGAGTAGCGGAGTTTGACCATTCTAACCCTAATTCCTCCAGCACTGATGTTGTTACCTAGTTCGGTCATGAAATGTTTGCAAGACAACAACCAAGCTCAGAGAGCTACACTTTATAACTACAGTTTAGTTACTTTTTTACAATAAGGGCATTATCTCAAAAACACAGTTATTTCTACAGGTAATATTAAAACAAGGGGAAAACTGTTGCCTTAAAGGATGAAATCTCAGTTCAGATGACCTTGAACACTGGGCCAAATCCAATGTTCTAGGCTGTTTATCCAGGCATTCTGCAACCTTGTTATTCCTATGAAGGAGAGAAGCAACCTGGAATTAAGGAGAAACTTTCTAACAGTGAGGACAATTAACCAGTGGAACAGAAGTTGCCTTCAAAAGTTATGGTTGTTTCATCACTGAAGGTTTTTAAAAAGAGACTGGACAGCCACTTGTTTGAAATGGTATAGGATCTCTTTTTGAGAGGGTTGGACTAGAAGACCTCCAAGGTCCCTTCCAACTCTGTTATTATGTTAATTAACCAATAGAACAGCTTGCAGAAATTGTAGATGCTTTATCACTGTAGGTTTTCTTTTTTTTAAAAAAAAGATTGGACAGCAATCTATCTGAAATGGTATAGGATCTCCTGCTTGGGCAGAGGGTTGGACTAGAAGACCTCCAAGGTCCCTTCCAGCTCTATTCTGATTGATTTGCACCTGTGGATCCTTTCCCATCATTGATCTAAAAGACAAAACGTAGTTTATTTCCCCAACACAATTTCATTTTTATGGCCTCGCTCACAGCTCATTGATTAGCAGACGCTGGGCAGGAAATGTAGCTGGTCAGTTAATCACTTTCCTGCTGCTGGAATTAACTAAGAGCTGAAGTCATAACCAAGGACCAGTGTAGACTCTTTTACCCCAAACTGGTTGAGGAAATCAAAATTTCCTCTGGTTTCCTGCCTCCCTGGATGAGCGGAAATGAGATGGACAATAATAAATACTTATAATAGCTCTGAACCATATTTTGCAGCAGGGCGGCTAGGAAATTGTTGCAGCCACTCAGTTCCACAAACGAAGTGATTTTTAGAAAGTAGCCTAAAGGTTGTGTGTGTGTGTGTGTGTGTGTGTGTGTGTGTGTGTGTGTGTGTGTTTAATCATCATATTTGTACTAAAAGCCTTTTCAGGGTTCTTGGGGAAATTGGTAGGGAAATAAACTTTTTAAAGGCATGTTTTCCAGTGTTTCTAGTATTTTGGAACTGTTCTGTGGAGGGCAGGTCCACAGTTGATCAGGTTAAAGCAGGAAAGAGAACTTAGGGTTAAAAAAAAAAATGGAGAAGGAACAACACTGCCAATGGGATTGTCCCAACCCACTTACATTAGCAAGAGGGGATTGCTGCAGACATCAATCAATCAATTGTCTGTCAATCAATTGGAATGGAACTGGAAGGGACCTTGGAGGTCTTCTAGTCCAACCCACTTCTCAGCCAGGAGACTCTATACCATTTGAGGCCAGTGGCTGTCCAATGTCTTCTTAAAGATTCCAGTGATGGAGAATCCAGAACTTCTGGAGGCAACTTCTGTTCCACTGGTTAATTGTCCTCCCTGTTAGGAAGTTTCTCCTTAATTCCAGGTTGCTCTCTCCTTGATTAGTTTCCCTCCATTGTTTCTTGTCTTGCTTTCTGGTGCTTTGGAAAATAAATTGTTCCTCTCTTCTTTGACACCATTGGTCAAGGAATTGGATCTGGCAAACTCTGGCAGAAAAGCATATTCTTCATGGTTTCCACCCCCTACAACATCATGCCCCATGAGGTGAGGTCAACTCCTATCCTCTTGGCTTTCAAGAAGGGCATGAAAACCTGACTCTGCTATCTAGCATGGGATCCTGATGGGGAATGTCCCATTTTTGAACTTGGCTAGTAGATTAGCAGAAGATCCCATTTCCATTCCATCTCTTCATTACTTCTTTTTATCTATTGCATTGTAAATTTTAATCTCTATGGAGATCCTCAGTCATCCATGTCATGGTTGTAAAACCCAAAGGTTCTTTTTCAAGGGGCAAATGGACTTTACTTTCTATTTGAAGATGTTTTGCTTCTCATCCAAGAAGCTTCTTCAGTTCTTTGAACATCTTCAAGGAAAAACAAAGCCCAGTTGCCTTTTGGGGAAAAAAAAAAGCACCTTTGGGTTAATTTTAATGGTTTAACTTTACAATGCCAATGTTTTAACATTTTTAACTGTCTCTGTTGTCCCAAAGGTGCTTTCCCGCAAAACAACTCAACTTTCTTGGTTTTTTTTTTCCTTTGAATATGTCAACTGTCCAATTAGCAAACCAAAAACAAGGAAACACTCTTTGGGAGATTTGAATTCCCCAAAATAAAACTTCATTAGATACACCATGTTGGTACTGAAGAACCAAAACCAGCTCTGGTTTTCCCATGCAGATGTTTGCCAAGTTAAACAATAACTTCCCTTTCTCCCCATTGGGTGATCACATTGTCCAATTATGAAATACTCTTGTGTTATGGGAACAGTCCATCTCTTTTTCCAGCACCTGCAGCAGTGACCTTGAAGGTTTCCATGCTCTCACGATCTCCACATACATTCTTGGCATTCCATTTTCCCCTTCCTTCCTTCCCTCCAGATAATTGGCAAGTTGAAAAGCATTAAGGTTTGAAAGAAGCAAAGTGGTTCAATCTTGACAGAATATTTTTCTCTTCTCGTCCAAGAAGCTTCTTCAAGTCAGATGAGAAACTTTTACAAATGAAAAAAACAGCAACAAGAAGATGCAGTTTCCTTTTGGGAAAAAAAGAACACCTTTGGGACAACCACAACTTATTTTTAGAATCTCCATAGACAACTGTCTCTATTATTATTTGTGTTGTTGTAAGCTACCTAGAGTCAGTTGATAGTGAGACGGGATGCATATAAATTTGATCAAGAAATAAATGATAAACGAATTCCATATGCATCAACAGAAAGTGTTCTTTTATTTTAAATCAATGAATGTTGAGATTTACAAATTCGGCTGCCGAGTGTGGAATTCAGCACAGATCTATAAGGGAGTGAGCTTCTAACTCCCACACTCTGTGAATTTGTTTCAGCTTTCACGAACACAGATGTTTGACTCCAATTATAGCTACATGGTTTGTTCATGTGTAAATAGAAGGTATTAGCCAGTTAATGTTAACCATCTGCAGGGGAAAATAACCAAACTCTTCGCTTCACACACAACTGGCAGACTTCTCACAAACATCTAGTTTGTCACTGTGAAAATCCAGTGATTGGATCAGACAAAATTTCAGTGTAATTTGACATTGATTTTCTTATGCTGTTATATTCCCAAAACATCCTGGAACTCCTTATTATCAGTGAAATGTTCAACAGTTATAGTCTTCTTAGGGACTTTGTCAGCCTTAGGGCCCTGGAGGCTAAAACATATGAAGAACGGTTGCAGGAACTGGGCCTGGCTAGTCTAGTGAAGAGAAGGACCAGGGGAGACATGATAGCAGTCTCCCAATATCTGAGGGGCTGCCACAGAGAGGAGGAGGAGTTAACCTATTTCCAAGGCACCCAAAGGCCAGACAAGGAATAATGGATGGAAACTGATCAAGGAGAGAGACTCAACCTAGAAATAAGGATAAATTTTCTAACAGCGAGGACAATTAACCAGTGAACGACTTGTGTCCAGAAGTTGTGGGTGTTTCATCACTGGAGGTTTCTAAGAAGAGACTGGAGAGCCACTCATCTGGCAAGTGTTATAGGGTCTCTTGCTTGAGCAGGAGGGTGGACTAGAAGACCTCCAAGATCCCTTTCAGCTCTATTCTGATTCTCTCCTTGGTTAGATTCAAAAGTGCTTTTTCAAAAGGCAGCTGGACTGTCTTTATTTTTTCCTTGAAAAAAAAAATCACTTCTCATTCTAGAAGCTTCTTCAGTTCTAATGGAATGCTGGGGAACTTAGGATTGTTCAGTTAGAACTAAAGAAGCTTCTAGGATGAGAAGTGATATGTCTTCAAGGAAAAACAAAGAAAGTCCAGTAATCTATCTGGTATGGTTCTCTGGGCCTGCACACTAAGAACCAAGCCTTCTTGGAGAATGTGGTTGCTTTGCAAAGCAGTTCCATTAATTCTACTTAGAATTAGTTACAAGGACCCTGTGTGTTTTCTAAAAGGGAAGGAGAAGAGACGGTGCTTCAATGGAAAGGAAAAAAATCCCCCTCCACAATATTTGAGGGAGCCCACAAATGCTTATGTAGAAAATTCAGAAATTCAAAGAATCAAAAAAAAAAAAAAAAAAAAAACCACACCCAAAGAGAAATATTGGCTCAAAGATGTTTTCTTTCACTGGAGTCTCTGAATTTAGAACACTGACTGACATTGATTAAACCTGAAAAGTATGGAGGCCAAACCTGTCCAAAGGCAATTATTCCAGCTTTTATTCTTTTTGCAAAAGCTAATTGGACTGACAATGAAATGTTTTTACAGGACTTGAGGCAGACTGACAGGTGTTTGTAGGACAGTGTGATGGCTACAAGTCCTATTTTCTAATAAGGGGAAACAAGGCGAGGGGAAAATATTATTTCCATCTTCTAGATCTGTCCTGATTTGGTTTATTTTTTCTGATATGTCAATGCACTCCAAGATTCCTGGAAATTTACAACGTCTTTCTCCTCCTCCTCCTCCTCCTCCTCCTCCTCCTCCTCCTCCTCCTCCTCCCCCCCTTGTCCTTGACCTCTCTTTCTCCTCTTTTTCTTTCTCGTCCTTATACCTTCCTTTTATTTATTTTTCCTTCTCTGCTTCCATTTTCCTTATATTTTCCTTTCATTTTTCTCTTCTCTTCTTGCTATGTCTCCATCTTCCTTCCTTCTTTTCCTTTGTTTCCTCCTCCTTATACATTCCTTTCATCTTTTTCTTCTTTTCTGAAAGGTTTTTTTTTCAAAAGGCGACTGAACTTTGTTTTTCCTTGAAGACATATCACTTCTCATCCCAGAAGCTTCTTCAGTTCTAATTGAACAATACTGAGTTCCCCACCATTCAGTTAGAACTTGAAGAAGCTTCTGGGATGAGAAGTGAAATTTCTTCAAGGAAAAACAAAGTTCAGTTGCCTTTTGAAAAAACACCTTTGGGATAACCATGACCTAGATGACTGAGAATCTCCATAGACTTTTCTTCTTTTCTTTCTTGGTGTCCATCTTTCCTCCTCCTCCTCCTCCTCCTTCTTCTTCTCCTCCTCCTCCATCTTATTTTAAAATGCAACAAATACAATTTCTTGTTTCTTACCATCGCTCCTCGGGAAAAAATATTTTTTATCCCTTAGATATTAAATACCTTACCAAAAAAAATATTTTTTTTAATCACTTACCTGGATACCACAAGCAGGGGGCATCATCTGAATCTTGGCAGAGCTTCAAATCTAGCAATCTTGTATGTGTACTCATGTGTATGCCTATTTCTCTTCTGCACTTTGAATTCCAAATGAATGCACTTAGAAGACCCTGTGTGTGAATCATGAGGAAAAAAAGAATGAAGAACAAACAAACAAGCAAAAATCTATTGAAACAAACAAGATCTTCCCAAATGAAACTGTTTACCTGCAGTTTTGGGTGGTCCATCACTAGAGGCTTTCAAACAGAGAGTGGATAACCATTTATCTGAAAGTGTCTCCTATCCGAACAAGGGGTTAGACTAGAAGATCTCCAGGGTTCCTTCCAACTCTGTTATTGGTGTTGTCCCAAAGGTGCTTTTTCAGGAGGCAACTAGACTTCCTTGTTTTTTTCTTTTAAATATTTTTTGCTTCTCATCCAAGGAGTTTCTTCAGTTCTGACAGGATAGTCATTTGCATCCTTTTAGAAAGTCATTGAAGCACTTGGAGGTTTATCTGTGTCCTCAGGGTTAGTAGTGCAAATGGTTCCTGTAACTCTGCAATTTTTCCCTCTGGAAATCCATTCCTACTCCCACACCATTCAAAGGGTGATCATCCCAAGTTGTATAGCTCTATACAAAAGTCCCTCTTACAACCCTCAAAAAGGATACAGATTACCAGCTGTCTGCAAGGAATATACCGTATTTGCCGGCGTATAAGACGACCCGGCGTATAAGACGACCCCCCACCACCACCGGAAACGCCCTCCAGAAATCCCCGGGGCTGCAGCGGCAGGGCAGAGTGCCAGGGGCCGTGGGAAGAGCAGTAAGGCTGCAGCCTCGGGCGGAGCGAGGCGAGCGGGATGAAGCGGAAGCGACGCAGGGGATCCAGGAAGCCAGAGGCGCCTTCGCTGCGTCCAACAAGCCTCCGAAAGCCGGCAGTGGATATACCGGCGTATAAGACGACCCCCCCACTTGGAGGCATGTTTTTCGGGGCAAAAAAGTCGTCTTATACTCCGGCAAATACGGTAAATACAGAAATAAAGGACAACAGAAATATTCTAGATGCCACACCATCAATGCAAAAGAAGAGGACAGGATTCTAAATTGGTTGCAAGATATCATCAGCTCATTAGCAGCTTCATTATACCTTAATATTTATTTATTTAAAGGTTTGTGTGCGTTTAAGTACAACCACAGACAAATAAAGCTGTGTGTGGGTGTATATGTGTGAATTTGGGAAAAAACAAATTAGGTGAACATAATTCCTGGAACTCCGTCCAAAAAGTATTTGATAGTGTGTTTGCAAGATGGCCAGGCAATTATTTAGTCAACTTACTAGTTCTATAAATTGAAAGGTTATTTATATTGGGATTTATTTACATGCTTGAGCCAAATGTATTCTCAGGTTAGAAGTCAACTGCATAACACTGTAGACAATGTTCTGGAAATGTACAACCTGAAGATTTATTTATAAATCATAAAAGTTTATACATTTCCTGACATAACAATTAATCAGTGGAATAGTTTGCCTCCAGAAGTTGTGGGTGCTTCAATACTGGAAGATTTTAAAAAGAAGTTGGACAACCATTTGTCTGAAATGGTATAGAAGGGTTGAACTAGAAGACCTCGAAGGTTATCCCCAGTTAGATGTTTTCATTTTAACATTTGCATTCAACTCCATTGCAATTTATTTATTTCAGTTCTTCTAAAAGTGGGGCCATTTGAAACAGTTTTAAACAACCCCCCGATTGATTTTAATCATTCAAAACAATAACCAAGAATCCAGAAATCATCAAGTAATCCAGATAGTCCCGAGTTATATATTCTTATTTCTTTTTCAACTTTCTCTTCCTGGGGTTTTTGTTGCGATATTTCAGTTAGAATGTATCTTTTGGAAGTCTTGTTGAGATTTTGCTGTAAGTTCTTTTTTAATTCCAGGCAGTCTCCTCCCTTCCAGATCCTGTCCTTTTATTCTTTTTCTCTCCTTTCCTGTTTTCAAAAGCTTTTAATTATCCAGAAATCTTTATTATCCCTTTGACTTTTTATTTTCAGCATTATATGCCTATTGATGTCAAAGTGGATTTTTTTCCAATTTCTTGCTTAAGTCTCTTAGCTGTCAGTATAGGAAAAGGAAAAAACCAAATCTTTTCCCTTTTTTCTCTCCTTCGCAGCTTAAAAATCTTCTTAGGGGACAATGTTATTGTTTTTCAACAGTTTCAATTCCAGGGTACCTTATTTGTTGCTTTTGCTGTTTGACCTGGTCAACCAAAACTTTCTCTTCTTATCTTCCTCCTGCACGTTCTTTTCCGGTTGAATTCTTCTTTGTGGTGGCCATTTCTGACCACCGCTACAACCGCCTTCGGGGAAGGGAGTAATGGCCAGCTGGGGAGGAGAGATGCAGCTCTCCTCAACCCTGCAGGCAGTCTCCCCCCTCTTCACCACCTCTACGGGGTGGCTTAGCCCCGAAACCAGCCAGCTCGGGGCGCTCCAGCGGTGAGCATGGATCGAAGCCTTGCAGAGACAAGGTTTCGGTCTGTCACTGAAGAAGCTCAAACCGGAAGTCTCAGGGTTGTCCATTTAACAGCCTGACTGCAAGTGTTTTCCCTACAACTTCAGAGAAATATTCCTGTCTGAAAATCCTCTTAGTGCTTGGAGGTTACCTCCCCCCTTAAAATTCAAACACCATCTGCTTTTGGGTAATTTAAAGACTTCACTGCATATCCAGCTCTCTGGAACCATCATTTTTCGGCCTTCTTTTCTCAAGACTGAACATGCCCATATCAATTATTTATTTAAATTTTCTGTCTCTTTCATCAGCTTCTGGCAGTTTATAGCATAAATTCAATCGAGCAATGAGTAGGGGAAGATACCACTCATGATGTCATCTTAATTCTTCATGAACTGATAAATTCCTTTTATGACTTAGTTTACAGTACCCTACTCCCATTTTTTTTTTTTTTTTTTGCTGTTGTATACCCTCTTCTAGTTGGTCTACCTCTTCTTAAAATTAAATGTCAAGTATTGGACTGAATTTAAAATAGGGTGGGACCAATGCACAATACATTATTTTTTTCTTCCCATGATTTGGAAATTGTTCATTCATTCATTGAAGAAATTAATACACCTGCTTAACACACATACAGGTCCTACATAAACTGATAAATTCCTTGTATGAATTAGTTTTCAATCCCATATTCCTTTTTTATTATTATTCTTATACCTTCTTCCAGTTGATCTACCTTCTTAAAATTCCAGGTCAAGAATTAAACAATATTCAAAATAAGGTGGCACCAATGCACAATATTTTTTTCTTTCCACGATTTGGAAACCATCCATCCATCCATCCATTCATTCATTGAATATACATGCACCCAACTGACACACAAGTGACAGCATTTAACTGCTTACAAAAATCCATCATGTAATAAAGCTAAAAAACAAACAAACAAACAATTGACCAGTGATGATTTTGTCAATGCCAATATTGTTCAAGTGATGCTCCAGTCATATTCAAAGTGCCTATTGTAATTGGTACTATAATCATTCTTATGGTTCATCACACAGTCAGCCAGATGTTTCGATGGAATTTGGCATGAGCCATGGTGGTGCAATGGTTAGAGTGCAGTACTGCAGGCTACTTCTGCTGACTGCTGGCTGCCTGCAATTTGGCAGTTCGATCCTGACCGGTTCAAGGTTGACTCAGACTTCTATCTTTCTAAGGTGGGTAAAATGAGGACCCAGTTTGTTGGGGGGGAAAGGCTGACTGTAAATTACTTAGAGAGGGCTGTAAAGCACTGTAAAGTGGTATATAAGCTTAAGTGCTATTGCTATTGCCCACCTACTGACTCCTTCCCAAGGATCTGGGATAGGCAGATGTGGATGTTTGATGCTATTGAAAGTTGTCACCACAGTAGGTAAACTGTTCCAAGCAAAGCTTCTTTTCGCAATTGACTGATGACAATTTTGTCAATGCCAATGTTGTTCAAGTGATGCCCCAGATATTTTGGGACTATTATTATTATTGCTTTTATTAACATTTGCATGTGTTGAGTAACAGTTGAGCACAATTTCTTCTTTGCTACCAAGTATGTAAAGTTCAGATGGTTCCAGCTGCCCTGTTCGTGATCCACCCTATGAATAGTGTCCTGCCGTTAAACATGGAGTAATCATCAAGGCAGCTCTAAATTAAAATAAACTTTAAAATAATGGGTTTTCAGAACAGTTTGTCAAAGTCAAATCTTCTGGAGCAGCCGAGAAGGCAGAATGCAAAGGAGGGTGGGGCCCCTTGCAAGGAGCATTCAACAGTACAGTAATTTTGCTGATAACAGAAAATTAAAGAAAAGACAAGTCTCGGCCTGAAAAAAAAATATCATCCAGATTTGGATCTGCTGTATAATTAGCTGCAATAGTTAACATGCTCGTGGAGGGAAGGAAATGAAGGGCATAAAATTAGAACCAAGGAGGAGACTTCAGCACACCCCCTACCAAGATGAAAAGGGGGCAGAGGCTGGGTGAGAAGGCCAGCTGCTGAGATTGTGAGATGAGAGTATGTGATAAACAGCTGGGGCAGGAGAGGCAGAGCAGTGAAGAAGAGCCAGAAAAATACTTGAAGAAGAAGAAGAAGAAGAAGAGGAGGAGGAGGAGGAGGAGGAGGAGGAGGAGGAGAAATATCAAGTCACGGCCATTTCCTCTGTTTCCCAGAACATTTCTGAGTTCCCAACTTGTTGGAGAGCAACCATCATGGTTGAGAGATGGGATCGAACAGGGAATTATCCTGGATTCATTACATAAATACAAAAGGGCAAGGTCTGACCCCTTCTTGAATGCTATAGAGCCTTATCGAGCATTTCCAGGGATATCTGACACTTTGGGAAGATTCCTGTGAAATAGGCATAAAACAATAAAGTAGCTATTTTGAACTCTACAGGTGTGGTTTTGGTTGGTTCGTGCCTGGCATAACGGGAACCCACAAGCTTTCAGTACCCGTCTCAATAGTAGTAAACATGAGAAGGATCTTGGAGTTTTTGGATAATCGCTTAGAAGCTCCTAGAAGCTTCCCCACCATTCAGTCAGACCTGAAGAAGCTTCTTGGATAAGATGATCAAGAGCCTGGAGACAAAAATATATGAATAACAGTTGCAGGAATTGCCAGTCTAGAGAAAAGAAGGTCTATGGGTGACACGATAGCAGTATTCCAGTATTTGAAGGGCTGCTACAAAGATGAGGGGGTCAATTTATTTTCAAAGCTCTAAAAGTCAAGACAAGAAAAAATGGATTGAAACTAATCAAGGAGAGAAGCAACCTTGAATTAAGGAGAAACTTCTTAATAGTGAGGACAATTAACCAGTGGAACAGCTTGCCTCCAGAAGTTAGGGTGCTCCATCTCTGGAGGTTTTTAAGAAGAGACTGGATAGCCTATATGAAATGCTATATAATTTTCTGCTTAAGCAGGGGATTGGACTAGCAAACCTCCAATGCCTCTTCCAGTTCTGTTCTGATTGATTGAAGAAGTGAAACATCTTCAAGGAAACAAAAAACCAAGAAAGTTTGAAAAGCACCTTTGGGACAACTATGACCTGGGTGACTGAGAATCCCCATAGACATGTATCTGGGAATACAAGAAATCAGATTCAATTGATATGTTCTGAATCCTGGGGCCCTTCACATGGACAAAAGATAATACCGGGTTGAAATGATTCTTCAATTCAGAATGGAGCCGGAAGGGACCTTGGAGGTCTTCTAGTCCAACCCCATGCTCAAGCAGGAGACAGTATATCATTTCAGACAAGTAGCTGTCCAGTCTCTTCTTAAAAACCTCCAGTGCTGAAGGACCTGCAACTTCTGAAGGAAACTGGCTAATTGTCCTCACTGTTAGGAAGTTTCTCCTTAATCCCAGGTTGTTTCTCTCCTTGATTCATGTCCATCCATGGTTTCTTGTCTTGCCTTCAGGTGCTTTGGAGAATATGTTGACCCCCTTGTCTTTGTGGCAGCCCCTCAAGCATTGGAATACTGTCATCAGGTTACCTCTAGTCAGGGATGGGAATCAACTGGTGCAACAGCAGGTTTGGTGAGCGTGCGCTTTGCGTGCACTCGTGTGGTTCGCACGCCTGCATGCAGCATTTACAATTCACTTTTTGCTGCAAGCCCTGTGTGTAAAACAGCTGATGCACGGCAATCCACTGTGCCACATGAATCAGCAAAACCCAGAAATAAAGCACAGACTAGAGCTGTGGCAGGCAGGTGGGCCCAACAGCTGATTGTTGGAGGAAACCGGTTTGCTAACAGCTGATCTTTGGAGCAACCGGTTCGCCCAAATTGGCCCAAATCGGTAGAATCCCATCCCTGCCTCTAGTCCTTTATTTCTCTAGACTGGCCCTACCCAATTCTGTAATCATTCTTCATATGTTTTAATCTCCAGGCTTTTAATCATCTTTGTTGCTCTTTTATGCACTTTTTCCAAAGTCTCAACATCTTTCTTGTATCGTGGTGACAAACACTGGTTAAAGGTATAACATCCTGTACTTTCCTTCTTTACTGTAAAGCAAACTTCCCCAAGCCCCGAAGAGCTGTTTTTTTTCTTCCATAGCCCATATTTTAACTTCCCTTTGTTGTAAAACACCTAATAGCATCTATTATGTATCTGTGCAGATGACTAACACCAGGCATAATGAAGGAGAAGAGAGACAATAATGTTCCAGCCATTTTAAGTAATGATACACTCCAGTTTCCTCTGTCTTCTATCTATTTACTTAATGTAAGCCTGCTTTGTTTTAGGCTGGGAGGTGGCATAAGAGGAACTCAAAGAATAGAAACGGCAGAGAAATAAGCAGAGCCGCTACGTAAGATAGGTGAAATCACCATTAAAAAAAAATAAGTAAAATAAAATACATAATTTGTGAATGTGTAATGCACTAGAGAGTCGTTCCCCCAATGTTCCTGCCATTTCTGCTTAATGCAACAAAGAAAGTGATTAGGTCTATGAAATGAGAGGCACTGAGAATTGATGCCATTCTCAAAACGCTCTTTAAGCTTCTCTTGAAGATCTCAGGATGGCTTCCTCAAGGAGTCATCACCAAGTTGAAATGTTGCTTCAGGAAAGAAAAAAAAAGCCATTCTCCAGGAATGCAATAAGCTGTCATTAGCAGTTTGCTCTCCGTGGTGGTTCAGAATTCCTGGATCTGAAATTCAATAGGGCAACCTGAAGCCCATTTTTGAAACCAGTTCTTTCTTGATCTTTGTTCTTTGTTTATTATGCTTACAATGTGTTTCTTCCCTTTCTTGGTCCAGTTTGCAAAAAAAGTCACATTGGGATCAACTGAATGTGTTCCTACCAGAGTTTAGACTGAGGGAGGAGGAAGAGGAGGAGAAGGAGGAAGAGGAAGAGGAGGAGGAAGAGGGGGGAAACAGAGATCATTGGTGCTCTCTGAGCTTGGTTGTTTCCTTGCAGATGTTTCATGATCCAACCAGGTAACATCATCAATGCTAGAAGTGAGTGGGGTTTGCGAACAGGATGAAGAGGAGGAGAAAAAGGTGGGAAGGAAGGAAGGAAGGAAGGAAGGAAGGAAGGAAGGAAGGGAGGGAGGGAGGGAGGAAGGAAGGAAGGAAGGAAGGAAGGAAGGAAGGAAGGAAGGAAGGAAGGAAGGAAGGAAGGAAGGAAGAAGAAAAATGCATTTCCAATGTAATATATTTTTAAAAAATCACTTCTTCAGAAGTTGAATTGCCTGCCCTCAAAAGAAAGGTTATAAATGCTGATACTCCAGGAGATATTTCTCCTGAAAAACAATGTAAAGATAAAAGTTAAAATCCAAGGAACTGATTTAATGAATTTAGTGGATGAAAAAGGATAAAAGAAGGAATTCCGTCTGCTGCAATATGAAAGTTGTCTGGATGTGGGGTGCTGATTAAGGGATTTAAATATTTCAGGCATAAGAAAAATATCTCTCAACACAGATATTTGAAGAGGATTTTCTATGTCTCTTGCATGATGAGAAGCCAGGACAAACCTAAGTCTTTGAGCTTCCCATTGTATGAGCTATTTTAATAAATTATAAGATCAAAAATTGTTCGGTAACATCTTTTCCTACTACCAATCTTATTGTGTAATCCTTGGTACTCTCTGCAATTGGTAATTTGCTAGCAGACATTTCATTATCTGACTAGGTTATGTCATCAGTGCTAGTAAGTGTGGTTTGTTCCTATTTATATAGCTTGCCCTGCCAGTATTTGTGAGATTGTGGTTTTCTCCTAGGTAGTCCTCATGCTCACTCACACTGATGATATTTCCAAGCTGGGTAATGAAATATATCCTTATGATCTATGTTGACTGTTTCCTAGTATGATTTGATTGCTTATTGTACCCTATGACTATTATTGTTGTTCCTTATAATTCTTGACTCTTGACAAATGTATCATTAAGTGTTGTGTGTTATGATTCTTGATTCTTAACGAATGTACCTTTTCTTTATGTATACTGAGAGCAATTGCACCAAGACAAATTCCTTGTGTGTCCAATCACACTTGGCCAATAAAGAATTCTATTCTATTCTATTCTATTCTATTCTATTCTATTCTATTCTA
>NW_020717342.1:49305-63630 GCF_900518725.1 Notechis scutatus
TTTCCTTTCCTTTCCTTTCCTTTCCTTTCCTTTCCTTTCCTTTCCTTCTCTTTTCCTTCCTTTCCTTTCCTTGTCTTTCCTTTCCTTCCTTTTCCCCTTTAGCTTCCTTTCCTTTCCTTTCCTTCCCTTCCCTTCCCTTTCCTTTCTTTTCTCCTTTCCTTTCTTTTCTCCTTTCCTTCCTTTCCCCCTTTAGCTTCTTTTCCTTTCTCTTTTCCTTCCTTTCCTCCTTTAGGTTCCTTTCCTTTCCTTTCTCTTTTCCTTCCTTTCCTCCTTTAGCATCCTTTCTTTCCTCCCTTTCACTTCCTTTTGTTTCTTTGACTCTCCTCTCCTTTTCTTTCTCCTTTCTTTTCCTTTTTTCCTTCTTTCCTTTCCTTTCCTTTCCTTCCCTTACCTTTCTCCTTCCCTTTCCTTTCTCCTTCCCTTTCCTTTATTTCCTTTCCTTCCCTTCCCTTTCCCACTTTAACTTTCTTTCCTTTCCTCTCCTCTCCCCTCTTACTTCTTTATTACCTGTAATTTTAATGTCATACGGACAAGATAGTGATACATTGTTATGCTTGCATGTATATAAAGTTTCTAAATTTCTGCCACTGCACACATTATGTGGGAAGGGGAAAATATGGTTAATGGCAAAGGGAAGGAGGGAAGGAAGGAAGGAAAACACAAGAAATGTCACTGGCCCAATTTGTTTTGGAAAGCACATTTTTAGCTATGACTTTGTATGATGTTTCAGAGAACAAAGACTTAATGCTAAATGCACATCCCACTACACTATTTTTTTTTTGTTGTTGTTAAGAAGATTG
This sequence comes from Notechis scutatus, assembly GCF_900518725.1. The sequence goes on from NW_020717342.1 coordinate 50,106, forward strand.
GCAAGAATAATACAGGCATTCCCCAGCTCTGTTAGCCTAGAGATCCTTCAAGAGGAACACAGGATGTGAAATGCCCAAACGATAGATGCATGCAAAGGAATTGGGAAAGTAAGAGGAAGGTAGGGGGTTGATTGCCTTCGTTAGACTAATCCTGCCGAAAAGCCACTCTGCATGCACCTGAAAGCTTTCTGAAAGGAAGTTGACAAGGTCAGCCGTAAACTCACCTTGTGTCTTGGGTGGTGGAGGGTGGGAAGAGGAAGAGATGGCTTTATTAAGCAAACCAAACCAAAATGGTGTTTAATTATCAAGATTTGAGCAAGGGAGGGTGGTGGGCGAGAGGCAGGAATCCTGCCGAGGTGCCACTTGCATCCATGCTCTCAGCAGATGTATGGACAGGAAAGGACCTCTCGCTGTTCCCAAAATGAATTTCTCCTCCTGTCTTTCAGGGCTGATTGAAAGTGAAGGCTAAAAAGCTAGAAAGCTTTAGGTTGCTTCAAGCCATGCAACCTTACCAGGTTTACTTTTTAACTGCAGGTAGTCCTCGACTTATAGCAGTTCATTCAGTGACTGAAGTGCGGAGGCGTAGAATCAAAATCACGTGAAGTATTAGTATCGCTTTATAAAGCCTTGTGTGATGACCCAGGGTGGGATACAAAAGCAACAAAGTCACAAAAACAGGTGAAGTCCCTTTAATTCCTTCAACTTGGCCTCCAAGGTCCAATTATCATTGACTGGAGAGAAAACTCCCCCACAAATAGTTGGAAAAGGAAGAAATTCCGTTCAAACTCAAAATACATATAAATTATAAATAGAAAAACAACAACACAAAGTACACTGAAGCAATTAACGAGACAAGGCAGGATAAGGGCTTGAAGATGTCCACAGATGTCGAAATACACACACTGGGAAGGATGCCAGAACTCAGATAAGAACTGAAAGACTAGAATTATTTCACACTTTGCTTCCAGCACCGGGCCATGTGCATTTTTTCCTTTTACAAAGTCCTCACAGCTGCAGCCCATGAAGGGGATCAGGGCCCTTTCCTCCCCTGTCGACCATGCCGTTCACATTTCTCCCATATCCACTCCTCCCTGTGTGCCCTAGGATGAAGAGGGGATTGGCCTGGGTCTTCCTCTGAAGGCGCAGCCAGCCTGTGCTCTTCACCAGTCTCTTCCACAACCTCCGAAGCCACACTCCCACTCCCTGTCAGCTGTTCCTTCTCTCCCTTGGAGTCAGACTCCAACAGGGGCATGAAAAAGTTGCAGTGAAAAACAACTAAGATGATTAAAGGCCTGGAGACAAAAACATATGAAGAATGGAGGATTTGGGTGTGGTTAGTCTAGAGAAAAGAGAACTATAGGGGGACATGATAGCAGCCTTCCAGGATTTGAGGAGCTGCCACAAAGAAGAGGGGTACAACTTATTTTTCTGAAGAACTAAAGGTAAAGGTTCCCCTCACACATACATGCTAGTCGTTTCCAACTCTAGGGGGTGGTGCTCATCTCTGTTACAAAGCCAAAGAGACAGCTCTGTCCGAAGACATCTCCATGGTCTTGTGGACAGCATGACTAGATGCTTGAAGGTGCATGGAACACTGTTACCTTCCCACCAAAGTGGTCCCTATTTTTCTACTTGCATTTTTACATGCTTTCAAACTACTAGGTTGGCAGAAGTTGCTGGGACAAGGAACAGGAGCTCACTCTTTTATGCGCCGCTAGGGATTCAAACGGCCAAATTGCCAACCTTTCTGATCGACAAACTCAGCATCTTAGCCACTGAGCCACTGCATCCAAATAAGTAGAAGGCAAATAAAAATGGATGGAAGCTAATCAAGGAAAGAAGCAATCTGGAATTAAGGAGAAACTTCATAACAGTGAGGACAATCAACCAGTGGAACGGCTTCCATCCAGACGTTGTGGGTGCTTCATCACTGGAGGTTTTTAAGAAGAGACAAGATAGTCTCCTATCCAAACTGGTATAGGGTCTTCTGCTAGATCAGGGAGCTGGACTAGAAGATCTCTAGGGTCCTTTCCAGCTCTATTCTGATTGATTGATTGATTGATTGAATTATGACTGTTTTTCACATTTACATCTTTGAAACATTCTCCATAGTGATCTAAATTCATATGCTTGGCAACTGACTCATATTTATGACAGTAGCTTTGTCTTGAATCATGTGGTCCCCTTTTGTGTCCTTCTGACAAGCAAAGTCAATGGGAAAGGCAGGTTCACTTAACAACCATGTTATTTACTTAACCACTGCAGTCCTTCACTGAACAACTGTCGTGAAATGGGACAAAATGAATGTCTCACTAAGCAACAGAAATTTCAGGCTCCATTGTGGCCATAAGTCAAGGACAACTTGTAAAACTCTAAGCGTCATTGCTGTATTTGCTGCTAGTTAATCTTGTAAAGTTTCACAAAGAATAATGACAATAATTTATATGGTATGCATGTAAAAGTGGGAGTGGAGAAGAAGAAATACTGCTAGTCCTCGACTTATGACCACAATGGGGCCCAACATTTCTGTTGTTAAGCGAGACAATTGTTAAGAATTTTGCCCCATTTTAAGACCTTTCTTGCCATAGGTGTTAGGTGAATCACTGCAGTTGCTAAGTCAGTTACATGGTTGTTAAGTGAATCCATTGACTTTGCTTGTCCGAAGGTCGCAAAAGGGGAATCACACAGCCCCGGAACATTGCAACCGTCGTAGATATGAATCAGTTGCCTGGCATCTGAATTTTGATCGCATGATCGTGGGGTCTCTGCAAAGGCCGTGAGTGTGAAAAATGGTCATAAGTCCCTTTTTTCAGTGCAATGCCGAATAGTAGTCCTAAACGAGGACTACCTTTATGCATGCAAAAAGCGAAGGAGAAATCCATTTTTTTTTCCAGGGCTAGGAAGTTGACTCCATGCTTCCTGCATCGTTTTTTTATTTTCTGAGCTTGTTTACGTCAAATCTTATCTCAGGATAACAGGCCCTGAATTTAAAGCAGCATCAACTTTGTGCTTCGAACCTGGAAGCCGCAAGGAACTCAAAGCCCTGAGGAGACACTCGGAAAAGATCTGAAAGTTACTAGCAAGCTTGACTGTACATCTTCAAATTTGGACCCCGGGGATTAAGCCGCTGCATTTAAACATCATTTCAGCTTCTCTCTCTGGGATTCCTGAAGGAGATGATCTGATTGAGAGGGATGCAATTTTTTTTTCTTTTCTTTTTTTGAATAGACGATAGAAGTCACATATAACTCAGATATTCATACAAGGAGCTGTCATGATGCAGTGGTTAGAATGCAATATTGCAAGCAAACTCTGCCCACTGCTTGGAGTTTGATCCTGACTGACTCGAGTCTGACTCAGCCTTCCATCCTTCTGAGGTCGGTAAAATGTTCCTGGTATTAATAAAAATAATTAAGGCATAATTAATCAGCTATCACTGTGTGTTCTGGCTCACTGCACAACAAGAATGGAGAAGATAGAAACAGACAGCAAGGGCTACCAATACAAAGAAGGTGAAGAAGTGTTGGGCCACCTGGTTAACTGCTGCCAGAAGATCACACAGACTGACTACAAACAACGGCGTGACAAAGTAGCAACAACAGTGCATTGGAAGATCTGCAAGAAATGCCATTTGCCTGTGCAAGCAAGAACTGGTGTGACCACAAAATAGACATATGAAGAACTGAGTTTTTGGATGCAAACAGACAGGCTTCCACCACATAATACCCCAGACTTGACAACTATCAAAAAGAAAGGCAAAAAAAGTCTGGATAAAATTGGACCAGACCCTTGTTGAGATATTTAAATTTAGTAACTGGAGCAGCGGGGTTGTGCAGTGAGCCACAACACACATGCATAGTTGATTGATGGGAGAAGGCTGGCTCCTGGGTGAAGCAATCTTCACTGTAGGTGCGAAGGGAGAGTTACCATTTTTTCCCGCCTTTTTCTTCTGTGTGCTCTGTGATTTACCTCAGAATGTTCCTGTTCACCTCACTAACTAGTTTGCTGTACACAGAGTTGTAAAATATATTTATTTATATAAAACTACAAGTTCATGTCAGCGTCTCTGACTCCACCTGGACACCAGCTGCACAATTCCCTGAAAACCCAGCTGACTGCTTCTCTGCCTAACTTTTAAATTCACCTCCGATCAAACTAAAATTGCAAATCAAAATGTCATCTCTCCGAATTAATTTTGTCAGGCTGTTCCTTTCTTCTCCCCGACAGGGCAGCTTATCCTGGGTCACTATGAGCTTCTTGGAATGGGGTTAAAACAGAGAGGAGGCAATAAGAATTTATTTTTTTATACCAAACTTTTAAACTTTTTTTCTTTTTAACAGAGGAGGACATATGCAGGAAGACGAGAGAAGCACAGGATGCAAACAAGATAGCAGGATGCATTTTTTTTCTCCCCGTTGTCAGGAAGCTATTGCTGAGATGCTAGAGAAAATGTCAGGTTTAATTGAGCTCTAATTTCAAATAGAACAAACAATTTTCATGCCCTGCCTTTGATTGCAATGAAGAATGAAGTCGGGGATCCAAAGGAAATATTCATTCAGAGATGAATTCCTGATTCACAGGTTTGATCTGATCTCTCCAGGGGACAAAAAATATCCAGCAGATAGGAATGGCCAGATCTCAACAGAGGGGGAGGGATACAATATAATCTATCTCCAGTCTACTACACGGTCCTTTCAACAGTTCCAAGAAGGCTCCACACCCATTTGCACCACTCAGGTGACCATGATGACATAGAGAAACCTCCAAGTAACCTCAAGGACTCTCTAAAATGGATGCAAATGACCAGCTGTCTGCAAGGAGTATAAATCCTTCCATTCCCCACCATCCAGTCAGAGCTGAAGAAGCTTCTTGGATGAGAAGCACACACTCACCGAATCGTTGGTACACCAGTTGAATCCCACCACTGGAATTGCTGAAATATCTATTAGTACAGAGCTTTGCAAAGATGGGATATTTTCCTGGAGAACCAAATTATCAAAGACTTCTTAGAGGTAGGAAAACGTCCGGTCTCCAATACCTGCTGAGAAATGGTAGAAGTTTGATCCCCATGCCTTTTAAATAAAAAATAACTTTTGAATGTACTTTACAAAATTGGAGGCTTATATCCTCTTTCCACCAGGAGCTTTGCTTTTCCTTTTACCAGCTTCTCTTTTGAAGAAAACCCATGGAAGCAAACCTCAGCCCACCCGCCTTTCTTTGCAACTCATCCCAGTCAGTGGTTGAGTATCCTGGAATATCGCCGCGGAAAGAAATGTTAAGTTTGCAAAATGAGAGTATTCGAGGCAGAAACAGAAAAACACTTGGAGATAAATTAGTAGGAGAGATTTATTGATGAAGCATGGACAGTGCTGAGTGTAGAAGTTAAGATAGCAGAAAATGAGGTTCAGGGGATTAATTGAGGGAAGAGCTTTGTGCTACATCAAGAAATAACACAAAGAGGAAACCCTTGAGTAGGACTCGAGAAAGCAGAAGGAGGTTGCTCAGTCTCTTTCCTTGGCATTGTAGGGTCCTGGAGTTAGAAGGAGACCTTTAGACCATTAAGTCCAACCTCTGTTCAGTGAAGATATCCAAATTGAAGCATCCTCAACAGATGGATGTCAAGCCACCACTTAACCAAGCTAGGGAAGGGCAATTCATCATTTTTCTGGGTCACTGGTTTCAGTGTCAACCAGCTCATAAGACATTTTCTTCACCATTCAATCAAGACAGCCCTCCAGAAACTTAAATCAATTGTCCCACGTCCTACACTCTAGAATAGGGGTGTCCAACTCGATGTAATTAAGGTCCACATCAGGGTTGTGTTTGACCTTGGGGTGGGGTCTGGAGGTCATGGCCATTGGGGGTGTGTGGCCAGTTCAACCTGACTCATGTTGGGGGCACATGTGGCAGGGCTGAAGGATCCATTGTCTCCTTCCATCCTCCCTCCCTCCCTCCCTCCCTCCCTCTCTTCCTTCCTTCCTTCCTTCTTCTTTTTCCTTACCTCTTCCTTCTCCTTTTTTCTTCATTCCCCTCTTTCCTTCTTTTTCCTTCTCTGCTCTCTTCCCATCTTCCCATCTTTTTCTTTGTCTTTCCTCTTTCCCTTTCTCCTTTCCTGTCCTTTCTTGGATGCTCAAATGCAAAAGGGGAAACATTTATCCTTTTGTTTTGTTTTGCTTTTAGTTTAGCCCTCTGCCAGCAAAATCTCCATCCCCCCCCCCCCCCGTGAGCTCTGTTTTTGCTGGCAGAGGGCTGCAGGAGGCCAGCACAGCCTAAAACAGAGTCTGGGAGAGCTATGCTGCCCCCCAAAAACTATGCTTTCATTGGCAGAGGGCTGCAGGAAGCTGTTGCAGCCTCCAAACAAGCACCATTTTCATTCACAGAGGCACCATGGGCCAGTCCTTCACTGTTTCCAGAGTGGCCCCATGGGCAAGATCCAGCCCATAGCCCTTGAGTTTGACACCTTTGCTCTAAAAGAACAGAGGATAAATCTCAACCTTCCTCTGTGAAAACACCTTTCAGGCATCTAAAGATCAATCTCCTCTTTTCTCTCCTCATTCTTCATAAGACTTTGGATCCATCCCCTGCATTGACCATTGCAAAATGAATGAAGCACCTACTTGTCATTACTTAGAAAGTCTCCTTCTACTGGTGCTGTCTCAGATTGAGCTTTCCTTTGTTACTGACTCACTGTCAGGGTTCCGACAATTCATGAGCCTTGAGCCAAGTTTCAAAAGAAATCCAATTATTTATTAGGAGCAACATGTCGGCACTTTTCCCAAGTGCAGTTGGCTCTGCCCCACATAATTTACTGCCCACCTATGACCCTGTTTCCCCCCTCCTCCCAGGGTGTGTCATCAATCACATTCTCCAATGACACACTGTTGTGGGATGTAGAAAACATGCCTCTCCAGCTGGCTCTGGTAACCTGGGACACAACCTGGAGAAAGGTATGCGTGGAATGTGTTTCTGGTAATAGCAACCAAACTGCTCCTTCAGATCTCCCACCTTTCGTATGGCAACTCAAGAGCAAGCCAGGAATGCTTTACAAGTTGACACTCACATTTTGTAACTAAGTCCTATTCCATGATTCTTTTCACAGGTATTATTGCCAAATCAAATATCCTCTCTCCCCATTTATGCCAGTGCATTTGACTGCTTCTTCAGGTGTAGACTTTTGTGTTTGTTTCTGTTTCTGATAATTCTGGAATTACATTCCATTTCTCTAACCCAGTGTTTCTCAACCTTGGCAACTTTAAGCAGCGTGGACTTCAACTCTCAGACTTCAGTTCCTGGACTTCAACTCAACATTTGGACTTCCAGAATTCCCCAGAAAACATTGTGGAATTCTGGGAGCTGAAGTCCACCCATATTAAAGGTTGAGAAACACTGTTCTAACCTATCACTTGGTGGGGTCCTATTTGCTCTCTGAGCTTGGTTGTTTTCTTGCAGATGTTTCATTACCCAACCAGGGAACATCATCAATACACCCCTCATTTCCACCCTGAGCTACAAATATTCTCCATCACTGCAGGCTTTTAGAATATAATAGAATGATCTGGAAGGGACACAGACTTCAATGAATAATTAGAACTGCAGAAAAAACAATTACTACCAACCTGCCTTCCATGGAGGACCTGTATATTGCAAGAGTCAAAAAAGGGCTGTGAAAATATCTACAGACCCCTCACATCCTGCACATAAACTGTTTCAACTCTTACCCTCAAAACGACGCTATAAAGCACTGCACACCAGAACAACTAGACACAAGGACAGTTTTTTTTCACAAATGCCATCACTTTGCTAAACAAATAATTCCTTCAACACTCTCCAACTATTTACAAAGTCTGCACTACTATTCTTCTTCTCATCCTTCCTTGTACCTATCTCTTCCCACTTATGACTATAACCGTGTTGCTTGTATCTTCACAATTTATGTTGTTTTATTTGTTTCCTAGGATGATTTGATTGGTTATGAATAACCTATGACTATCACTAAGCATTTATCTTATGATTCTTGATGAATGTATTTTATTTTTTCTTTATGTACACTGAGAGCACTTGCACCAAAGATAAATTCCTTGTGTGTCCCATCATACTTGGCCAATAGAGAATTCTATTCTATTCTATTCTATTCTATTCTATTCTATTCTATTCTATTCTATTCCATTCCATTCCATTCCATTCCATTCCATTCCATTCCATTCCTCTTGTGGATCATTCACTGGATGCAAGACTGTTGAAGACCATTACAACATATTTTTACTTGAAGTCAAAAAGTCATCAAACTATATGTACCAATAACAACTCCCTCCCCCTCAAAAAAAAAAAAAAAAACAGATTACCCACAATGATAAGGAAACTTCAATCCAAAAAGAGATCACTCTGACGGAAAAACAAATCTGGTCACGTTGTCAACTTCAAAAACCGATACAAACAATTATGCCACCAGATAAAGACTGAATGCACCAATTATCACATTAAACAAGAGGAAAACCTTCTATGCACCAATTCCACCTGCACTTTTTACAATTTGTAAGCAACAAATTAAAAGACCCAAGGTCCATCCCATCCCTGAAAGGACCTAATGGTAAAGACTGCAATGACGACACCATTAAAGCCAATATCTTTAACACATTCTTTGGCTCAGGATTTGTAAACAGTAATGGATCATGCCCAGTATTTCCTAGCCGAACCACAGACAACTACAATGATCTAATACATATCGATTTTACAGAAGACAATGTTGAAAAAGCACTACGCAATCTAAAACCATCTCTATCTATTGGACTTGACAGAATATGTGCCTACTTCTTAAAAAAGCTATCCACTGCCATAGCAAAACCTCTAAGCAAAATCTTTGAAAAATCTTTCAGGACCAGCTCCTTGCCTAACCTATGGTCACAAGACACAGTCATCCCCATCTTCAAAAAGGGAGACCCCACCTATTTGAAAATTACAGACCAATCTCCTTATGCTGCATCACCTGTAAAGTCATGGAATCAATTATTAACCAATCCATCATCCTCCACTTAGAGACAAACAACCTAATCTCCAATAAACAATTTGGTTTCAGAAAAAAACTATCCTGTAATCTGCAACTCTTACACTGCAAAAACATGGACTACACAACTCGATCAGGGCAAAACAATAGACACAATCAACATAGACTTCTGTAAAGACTTTGATTCAGTGGTACACGACAAACTACTCCTAAAACTAAAATCCTATGGTATCTCTGGACAACTGCATAACTGGATAGAAGCATTCCTGTCAAACAGAAAACAAATGGTCAAAATTGGGAGTGTCCTATCAAATTCTGTATCTGTCAATAGTGGTGTTCCCCAAGGCAGTGTTCTTGGACCAACTCTTTTAATACTCTACATAAATGACCTCTGTGATCATATTAAGAGCAACTGCGTTCTCTTCACTGATGATGTAAAGGTATTCAACACCACAGACAATACTGCTACCCTTCAAAAAGACCTTGACTATGTATCAGAATGGTCAAACAAATGGCAACTTCAAATATCAACAAATAAATGCTCTGTCTTACATATTGGCAAAAAAAAATATCAGAAAATAAAATACAAGCTAAATAGTCAAGACCTTGTTGTTGATCCAAGCTCTGTAATACTCATCTCTAATGATCTAAGTGCTAGAGCCCACTGTAACTACATAGCCAAAAAGGCATTAAGAGTTGTTAATCTAATCCTATGTAGATTCTTCTCTAGTAATATCACACTACTAACTAGAGCATACAAAACATTTGCTAGACCAATAGTTGAATACAGCTCATCAGTCTGGAACCCACATTACGTATCTGGTGTTAGCACAGTTGAAAAAGTCCAGAAATATTTCACAAGAAGAGTTCTCCACTCCTCTACTCATTGTAGAATACCTTATGACACCAGACTTGAAATTCTAGACCTAGAAAACCTTGAATTACGCCATCTTCAGTCTGATCTAAGTATGGTATATAAATCATACATTGCAATGACTTACCTATCAATGAATACTTCAGCTTCAACCATAACAACACTAGAGCACACAATAGATACAAACTCAAGGTTAACTGCACCAAACTGGATTGCAGGAAATATGACTTCAGCAACAGAGTGGTCAATGTTTGGAATACTCTACCCGACTCTGTGGTTTCTTCCCCAAACCCCCAAAACTTTAACCTTAGACTGTCTACTATTGACCTCACCCCTTTCCTAAGAGGTCTGTAGGGGGCGTGCATAAGTGCACCAACGTGCCTACCGTCCCTGTCCTATTGTTTCTTTTATTTTTCTTATATGTACCCATTTCATGTATTCATAACTACGTATATACTTATAACTATTATCTTGTAAGCGATTGACAAATCAAAATAAATTAAAAAATAAAATAAAAATGTGGATGTGATCGGCAAGAGATGGTCCCTCAGATAATCTGGTCCAAAGCCATGAAGGTGTTGAGGGGTTTCCTGCATGTTTTGCAGAGAGCATTGAAGAATGTGAGAAAGAAAGAGGTCCTAACTGAGCATGTCCAGGCCAGATTGAATTGGAAGAACTTTTTAAAAGAGTTCTGCTGGCAGAGAAAGAATGCACTCGGCTAAATTCTCTTTCCATTCGCTCATGCTCACCCGGGCAATTAACAAGCTTACACCATGCCTTCAGCTGGTCTAAACTGATGCACCTCCATTGACTCCCGCACTGCTACATTGATTTATGCCAGCTGAGGATCTGTCCCTATGGGTTTTATTGAATGCCGAGTGTTGCTTTAATTACAGCACTTCCTATTAGAGGAAATTGCCTGCTCAGCATCCTTAATGGGAAGTCAAATGCATCTTTCTGTTTGGGGAAAGCGAAAAGCGAAGGCACAACAAAGCTTCGGGGGGAAAAAAACCACACATCCCCCACTTGCCCAAGGAGACTCTGCTTGAGGGATATAAAAACAATCAAAATTGCAATAAAGTCAAACTCTTATTTGCTGAAAGTGGGGCGAGAGACGGCTTCTAAAGTTCCATTTGGCCGGATTCCTTGCCAAGCAGAGAGTTGGATCAGATGTTCTCAATAGTCACGTCTAACTCCATGGTTCTGTCAACTCTGAATCAGAATGCTGACAGGTTCTTTTTCAATTACTGTCAATCTTCCCTGAGTCTTCACGCCGCCTGGCAGGCAAGTTGGCATTTGGGGCTTAGGAGCCCAGACAGCTGGTTGAAGTTTTAAGGATTCGGGGTAATATCAGCATTCCAACTAACCAACTCCAAACCAATAAACTCCAAGACAAACATTTCCTCAAAGTTCCATTTTATTAGAGTTGTCATATTGGCACATCTGGGAAAACCCAAATCTGAGAGGTCCGGGTTTTCCCTTCCCAAAAGAGAATTCAAAGATCCATTCCCTGCATCCATCAATCCATCACATGGCCCAATCAAATCTTCATCCCAACTGAAAACATCCCCCCCAGTCATTCCCCTCCAGTTGCAGAGCAACATGTCCTTGACACTCTGAGAAAGAATGTTGTTGAGTCTAATCTTCCACCACCTCACTATGAAATCCCCCCTCCCAAATTCCAAGGCACTGAATGTGGCAGCCTCGAAGCTTCCAAGTAAAAAATGGCTTTTAAGGCTGATATTTACAACTTCAGTGTTGGGTCGTTTGTTCAAATTACTTTGATTTGAACAAGCAAGGTTCCTGCCTAGGTGTAAAGCAAGATTTTATACCTACTGGGAGAAACCAAAGATACAAGTACAATTTAGGTGAAATGTAGCTAAAAAGCAATAACTATGTGAGGGACCTTGGAGTGATAGTGGATTCTACTTCAACATGAATCAGCCATGTGTGGCAGCAGCCAAAACAGCTTATACAGCCATTGGTTGTATAAACAGAGCCAAAGAATAAAAATCACATGAAGTATTAGTACTGTTTGATAAAGCCTTAGTAAGGCCACACTGGAACACTGCATCCAGTATTGGTTGCCATGTTATGAAAAAGATGTTGAGACTTTGGGGAAAAATGCAGAGAAGAGCAATTAAGATGATTAAAGGCTTGGAGACCAAAATATATGAAAGCATGCTCACCGAAACTGTTATTACACTAAGGGTGACATGATAGTGGCCTTCCAAGATTTGAGGGGCTGCCACAAAGAAGAGGGGGGCAACCCCTCTTCTTTGTGGCAGCCCCTCAAATATTGGAAGGCCACCATCATGTCACCCTTAGTCCTTCTCTTTGTTATACTAGACCAAGGGTCTTCAAACTTGATAGCATTAAGATTTGTGGACTTCAACTCCCAGAATTCCTCCTCCAGTTATGTTAGCTCAGGAATTCTGGGAGTTTGAAGTCCACAAGTCTTAAACTTGCCAAGTTTGAAGACCCTTGGACTAGACATACCAGTTCCTGCAACTGTTCATCGTATGTTTTAGCCTCCTGTCCCCTAATCATCTTTGCTTCTCTTTTCTGCACCCTTTTTAGAGTCTCAACATTTTTTTTTGTATCATGATAACCAAAGCTGAATGCAGTATTCCAAATGTGATGTTATCAAGCCATCACTTAAGAGGGTTAAGAGGAAGTGGAAAATCAAATACCCATAGGGTAAAGTTTATTTGAATGATGCCTTCATTGCATGACCTAGAACAAAATAATATCTAGGCGTAGGATCAGTTTCTCATTTCTACTAACTAGTACATCTTTGTGCTACTTATTAAAATGCAAATGTGTTACATTTGCATTTTAATGTCCACTTATTTAATGTTGCACTTCCGAACTAAATGTGAACTCAAATGCCTACTCTTTCAAATTTTGCAGTTCTCTGAATTTTTCAATCTAGCCCTTCATTTTTTAGAAGTACATATTAGAGAAAGGAAAAAAAAGAAAAAAAGAACACCCCTGAATCATTATATTTAGAAGAAAAACACTAGCATTGATCACAATTGTCAAATTCAGTTTCTGTTTCTTGTATTTTGTTAGTAGATTTATTTAGTTTGAACTCTGGGAAGTTTTAAATGTGCATACAGAAATCTGCGATATCTTATTGCAAGCAATTACCTCAATATGCCTATGTGATGTTTACCAGAAAACACCATAGGTTTGTCAAGGGGAAAAAAAGATAGATCTTACCAAATTAATCTTATCTTTATCTTGGTCCCTCTTCCTCTCTTTGACACTTCTTAATGGATGTTGGGAATGCTATGCCAGTAATATATCTTCATTTCAGAAAAGTGTTTGATAAAACATGGCATTTCATTTGAAAATTTAATTATGTATGGACCACCAGATGTTAACATCAAGCGATCCTCATTGAACTGGAGAGAACTATTAAATAGTTATCTGGAAGTTTTAAGAAGAGATTGGACAATCATTTGTCTGTAATGATATAGGGTTTCCTGCCTAAGTAAAGGGTTGGAATAGAAGACCTCCAAGTCCTTCTAACTATGTTATTCTATTTCTGTTTGTCTGTCCATAATCTGTCTGTTTTTCTGTCCATCATCTGCCTGCCTATCTATCTATCTATCTATCTATCTATCTATCTATCTATCTATCTA
>NW_020717342.1:95810-107346 GCF_900518725.1 Notechis scutatus
TATTCTATTCTATTCTATTCTATTCTATTCTATTCTATTCTATTCTATTCTATTCTATTCTATTCTATTCCATTCCATTCCATTCCATTCCATTCCATTCTATTTTATTGCATTCCATTCCATTCCATTCCATTCCATTCCATTCTAATCTTAGTGTCTCTAAAGTTGAGAAACCCCAATCCAACAGTTCATTATAGTATAATTGCTTAGGTGGATGTGGCATAAGGATCAAGACGTGTATCACTTATTTGGGCACAGAAATACAGTAGTCTTTGACTTACAACCATTCATTTAGTGTCCATTCAATGTTACAATGGCACTGAAAAAAGTGTCTTATGACCATGTTGCACACTTATGACTGTTGCAGCAGCTCCATGATGAAACAATCAAAACTTGGATGCTTGGCTCCCGGCATGTAGTTGTGGTCAAGTGTGGGGTCATGGGATAACCTTTGTTGAACTTGTGACAAGCAATGTCAACGGAGAAGGCAGTGTCAGCCTTGGAAGCCATTTATTACTTGGAAGCTTCGAGGCTGTCACATTTAGTGCCAGGGAATTTGGGAGGAGGGATTTCATAGTGGGGTAGAAGATTAGACACAACAACATTCTTTCTCAGAGAGTCAAGGACAGGTTGCCCTGCACCTGGAGGGGAGGGACTGGAGGAATGTCTTCAGTTGGGGCAAATAGTTGATTGGACTGATGCAGGGGATGGATCTTTGATTTCTCTTTTGGAAAGGGAAAATCTGGAACTCTCAGATTTGGGTTTTCCCAGATGTGCCAATAAAGGTAAAGGTTAGAGGGAGGTGCTCATCTCTGTTACAAAGCCAAAGAGCCACAGCATTGTCCGAAGACATCTCCGTGGTGATGTGGCCGGCATGACTAAACACCAAAGGTGCACAGAATGCTGTTACCATCCCAACAAAGTGGTCCCTATTATTCTACTTGCATTTTTACAGGCTTTTGGACTGCTAGGTTGGCAGAAGCTGGGACAAGGAACGGGAGCTCACTCCATTATGCGGCGCTAGGGATTTGAACCGCCAAACTGCCGACCTTTCTGATCGACAAGCTCAGCGTCTTAGCCACCAAGCCATCGTATCTCTATATGACAACTCAAATAAAATGGAACTTTGAGGAATTGTTTGTTTTGGAGTTGGTTGGTTTGGAGTTGGTTAGTTGCAATGCTGGCAGCCAGATCCACTCAACAACTGTCATTAACTGAACAACTGCTGAAAAATCATCTTTGGGACAATAGAGTTGGAAGGGGCCTTGGAGGTCTTCTAGTCCAGCCCTCTGCTCAAGCAGAAGACCCTATACTATTCTGGACAAATGGCTGTCCAGTCTCTTCTTAAAAGCCTTCAATTTTGGAGCATCCACAACTTCCAAGGACAAGCCATTCCCTTGGTTACTTGTTCTCCCTGTTAGGAAATTTCTCCTTAGTTCCAGCTTGCTTCTCTCTTTTTCTGGTTTCCATCCATTGCTAATCTTATTCTGCCTTCAGGTGCATTGGAGAACAGATAACAGATAATCAGAGTTGGAAGGGATCTTATAGGTCGTCTAGTCCAACCCCCCCACCCAAGCGGGAGACTCTACACCATTTCTGACAAATGGTAGTCTAGTCTCTTCTTGAAAGCCTCAAGTGATGGTGCTCCCACAACTTTTGAGGGCAACTTCTGTTCCATGGGTTGATTGTTCTCTCTGTCAGAAAGTTTCTCCTTATCTCCAGATTAAATCTCTCCTTGTTCAGTTTCCATCCATTGTTCCTTGTCTGGCCTTCGGGGGCTTTGGAAAATAGCTTGACCCCTTCCTCCCTGTGGCAGCCCCTCAAATATTGGAAGACTGCTCTCCTGTCTCCTCTGGTCCTTCTCTTTCCTAGACTAGCCATACCCAGTTCCTGTAACCGTTCTTCATATGTTTTAGTCTCCAGTCCCCTCATCATCCTGCTTGCTCTTCTCTGCACTTTTTTTAGAGTCTCAATATCTTTTTTATAATGTGGTGACCAAAACTGGATGCAGTACTCTAGGTGTGGTCTTACTAAGGCTTTATAGAGTTGTATAAGTACCTGCCTTGATCTCGATTGTATCCGTCTGTTAATGCAATTTAGGATTGCATTAGCTTTTTTGGCTGCTGCAGATTGACCCCCCCTCCCTCTTCTTTCTGCCAGCCCCTCAAATATTGGAACATTGCTATCCCCCTTAATTCAATCAACCTTTATTATTTATTATTATTTTAACATTTTGACATTTTATCTTGTCGCTACCTTTCATACTAGGCAAGATGGGTGGCATATACACTTAATGAATAATGGGACAATTTCCAGGGGGGAAAAATTCAGAAGGAAAATCTGGTGTGAAGTGGCCCATCACGTTAGAACTACAGTTTTTGAGGAGGAGGGGTTTGTTGTTTCGTTGTTGTTATTGTTATTGTTGTTGTTGTTGTTGTTGTTGTTGTTGTTTGCTTTCTTTCATTCTAGATGCACTCTTCAATTCACGGAATGGAGTACAAATTGGAGCAAGATTTAAACCCACCAGGACAGCACCTTCACGTCATTTATTGCAAAGCGCGAGAAAGTCAACGCCGGTATTATGTGATTAAGCTACATCTGTCTTGGTGCAAGCAGTAATCGTATATCTTGAAGTTCAGCAGGTGTTTTGCAAAGAATCAAAAGGATTTTCCATGAAATTAGGCCTACAATAAAAAAAAAGGTGCCGTGATGAAGAGGAAGTCCTTTATACCGTTGATATAAGAGTGTTGGCTTCTAATAAATGTCATTCCCAGATAGTTTGAAAACCTCCAGTAGCAGAACTGTTTTCACACACCCCCTGCATATTTTGCAAGCACCTCTATGCAAAGATGTTCTTTTATAGGCATACAGTTTGGTAATTTTTATTTGGCATTGCTAAACGAGCAGATTTTCGACTTTGCGAAAGAGAAGAGAGAGAACAGAAGAAAGAAAAAGAAAAAGAAAACTGTTTTGCATCTGTTTGCTCTGGAACGATGTTAGGATATTAAATTTAATAGAATAGAATAGAAATATGGAATAGAATAGAATAGAATAGAATAGAATAGAATAGAATAGAATAGAATATTTTATTGGCCAAGTGTAATTGGACACACAAGGAATTTGTCTTGGTTTAAACACTCTCAGTATACATAAAAGAAAAGATACATTTGTCAGGAGTCAAGAACCATAAGGTTCAACACTTAATGATAGTCATAGGTTACGATAAGCAATCAAATCATACCAGGAATCAGTGAATATAAATTGTAAGGATACAAGCGACAAAGTTACAGTCATACAGTCACAAATGGGAGGGGATGGGGGATAAGGAGCAATGAGACGATTAACAGTAATAGTAGTGCAGACTTTGTGAATAGTTGAACAGTGTTGAGGGAATTATTTGTTTAGCAGAGTGATGGCGTTTGGGAAAAGAAATTTAAAAAAAATCTTAAGGGAGACAGAAAGTCAGAGCTTGCTTCCAGCTCCCTTCCCACCCCCCAGCAGATACTGAGCTGGGGCAGCTTTTAGAAATGCAGATTTGGTAATCCATTACCCCCTTCAGCAAAGTCTGAACAAAAGCAATGTCAGCCTTGGAAGCCATGTTTTACTTAGAAGCTTCGAGACTGTCACATTTTAGTGCCTGGGAATTTGGGAGGGGGGATTTCACGGAGAGTTGGAAGATTAGACTCAACAACATTCTTCTCATAAAGTCAAGGACACGTCGCCCTGCACCTGGAGAGGAGTGTGTGGAGGAATGTTTCCAGTTGGGACAGTGGTTGATTGGGCCATGTGATGGACTGGTGGGTGCAGGGGGTGGGTTTTTGAATTTCTATCGGGAAGGGAAAAAAGAGAAGTTTCAAATTTGGGTTTTCCCAATATGACTTCTTTAATAAATTCTTACTTGGATGAACTTTGTTTCTGAGTGCTGAATCGAGATGGGGAGTTTCATTGGAATGGTGTCAGGCAGAGTGATAGGATTAGCCCTCACTCAAGATCCAAACCAGGACAAAGCCGTTAAGCCATAGAAGGAATTGCCCAATACCCCTTCATTGCACCAGCAATCCAAACTTCAACCAAACTTCTCAGACAACCTACAGAGCCAGCTATAACCCCTACATAGCTTCATGGGAGTCTGACAACAGCCGATAGGATACATGTTCTTGAACAGGTAAAGTGATCTTTTACACTCTTTTTTTTTTACAGGGGATGTGGTGGCTTAGTGGCTAAGATGCTGAGCTTGTCGATCAGAAAGGTTGCCAGGTCAGGGGTTTGAATCCCTAGCACCGTGTAACGGAGTGAGCTGTCATTGTTTGTCCCAACTTCTGTTCAACCTAGCAGTTTGAAAGCATGTAAAAATGCAAGTAGAAAAATAGGGACCACTTTGGAGGGAAGGGAACAGCATTCCGTGCACCTTCGGCTTTAACTCATGCCGACCCCATGACCACGGAGATGTCTTCAGACAGCGCTGGCTCTTTGGCTTTGTAACAGAGATGAGCATTGCCCCCTAGAGCTGGAAAAGATTAGCACATATTGAATTACGCCATCTTCGGTCTGACTTAAGCATGGTATATAAAATCATACATTGCAATGTCCTACCTGTCAATGAATACTTCAGCTTCAACCATAACAACACAAGAGCACACAATAGATACAAACTCAAAGTAAACCGCACCAAACTTGATTGCAGGAAATACGACTTCAGCAATAGAGTGGTCAATGTCTGGAATACTCTACCCGACTCTGTAGTTTCTTCCCCAAACCCCAAAAACTTTAACCTTAGACTGTCTTCTATTGACCTCACCCCTTTCCTAAGAGGTCTGTAGGGGGCGTGCATAAGCGCACCAACGTGCCTACCGTCCCTGTCCTATTGTTTCTCTTATTCTTCTTTTATTTTTCTTATATGTACCCATTTCATGTATTCACAACTATGTATACACTTATACTTATTATCTTGTAAACAATTGGCAAATAAATAAATAAATAAATAAATAAATATGTGCGAGGGGAACCTTTACCATTTTTTTAACCTCTTGCACAGGAATAGTAAGCTCAAGGGTAAAGCCCAAGAGAAGGTATAGAAACCCCTCACTCTCAACTCCATGTGGGTCAGCTGCCCAGAACCTCAAATCCATGTGGTTCTGCTTCATCATTAAACCCTCTTTCCAATCAGCCTCCAGCCTCCATTTTGTCTCCAGTGCCTTTCTCCCAGCTTGGAACTGAACCAGATGGATAGTTCTTCCCACAAAAAGTTTCTGATGGTGTCTCTGGCTTCTTCTGGACAGCTGCTGCACAATTCCTTGACAAACACATCAAAGACTTTTGAAGACTTTAAATGAACAACAACACACTTTTTGCAAAGCCCACAATCCTCAATTTTTCCTTCAGCCCCTCAGATCAGTCCTGATCATTGTCAGATAATTTTACAGGTCTTGCAAAATAAAAAAAATTAAAAAAATCTATATTTGAGTGTGAAAATGACACCTGAATGCACGAGAAAATTAATGTCAGGGGTTGCTGACCTTCTTTTTCGAAAAGAAAGAAAAAGAAAGTCACGAAAAATCAATCATCTTGATAGAACTGAGAACCAAACGGCACAATTTTATGCAAAACATGCATTTCACCATTCGGTTATGGCTGTGCTTTATATAATGTTGCTTGGAAAGGTCATAAATGCATTTTTTGGCCTACTTTACAGGCTGTGGCATATACAAAGAAAAACCCGTTGCTTGGAGTTAAAGAAAAAAGAAAAAGAAAGAAAGAAATTTCAGTCCCAGGTTAGACTGTGAATGAGGCAACTCTCAGATCTTAGAAATGTGGGTAGCATGCAAACCCGGATGGTGAAACTTGGCTGGTGAAAGTTTGCAAAATGTTCTGCATCGCTCATTCTCTCTCAGTTCAGCTTGGAAGGAGAAAAAGCTGTAAGGAAACAGAAGTAAATAAAGCTTATAAAAGATGGATGAAATTAGAACATCTCTTCAGGCTTTGCCTGGCAGGAGTAAATGAAGTCACAGTTTCCAAAATATCTCAAGGATATGAAGATGGAGAAAAATATCTTAATACTGAAGCTCATTAGTGCATTTTTTTTTAAAAAAGAAAGAAATATGCAGCAATCACAAACTTTAATGCTGCCCTTCCTGGTTGTTTCCAATTAAAATCTCTTTACTTGGTCCACTGTGTCTGTGGAGATTCTCAGTCATCTAGGTCATGGGTGTCCCAAATATGTTTTCTACAAAGGCAACTGGACTTCCTTTGTTTTTTCCTTGAAGACATTTCGCTTCTCATGCAAGAAGCTTCTTTGGTTCTGACTGAATAGTTCTCTCTCAGTCAGTTGGAACTGAAGAAGAACTGAAGAAGAATCACCCAAGACTAGGAACGAACGCACCTAACTACCTCAATTCAAACTACAACTGGCCTTAAATGCAAGCTACTCAATGCAAGAAGCCTTGTAAATAAAAATACCTCAATTTCTCCTCTTACTAAATATGGCTAAATTCGACATCATATTTGTCTGTAAAACAAGGCTCAATGCACCTCTCCCTGACTCCATTACCTCAGTAAGAGACTATCATGTTTACCAATCAGATTGTGAAATCCGTAGAGGAGGTGGTGTTGCTATCTTCTATAAAAAGTCCTTACATCTAAAACACATTACCCAAGTTGCCCAAGAGCTTGCTCTTCCTGAGACCATTATCTGTGAACTGACCTTAAATATCACAATTCGATTCTTACTATGTTACAGAGCACCTGATTATGACATCGAACATGTAAACAAGCTAAATACACTACTAACATGGGCAGCATCCTGCCCACATGCTTTTATCTTTCTTGGTGACTTCAATCTACCTCATATTAACTGGACCCTAAATGAATGTACAATTGAACCCATACATGCAACCTTCTACAATGCTGGAACAAATCTGGGACTGGAACAACTGGCAACCAACAATACTAGGCTTAACAACTACCTCGATCTCATCTTCTGCAATAGTTTCAATTCAATTTATGGAATACAAATTAAAGAATCCTTTTCCAACAGTGACCACAACATGATTGACTTTTGTCTCAACATACGTCCATACAAAAATAATCACAACAACAAAATTCCCAATTATAACTTCATAAAAGGCAACTATGATCTTATAATCAATCATCTCTCTTCCCTTGATTGGCAATTTCTATTCATTGGATGCAATATTGTTGAAGACCATTACAACATATTCTTACTAGAAATCAAAAGAGCCATCAAACTATATGCACCAATAACAACTCCCAAAACCAGGAAAAACAAATTACCCATAACAATAAGGAAACTTCAATCCAAAAAGAAATCACTTTGGTGGAACAACAAATCTGGTCACGTTGCCAACTTCAAAAGCCGATACAAAAATCTATGCCACCAAATAAAAACTGAATGCACCAATTATCACATTAAACAAGAGGAAAACCTTCTATGCATAAATTCCACCTGTGCTTTCTACAATTTTGTAAACAACAAACTAAAAGACTCAAGATCCATCCCACCCCTGAAAGGTCCTAATGGCAAAGACTGCAACGATAACACCATCAAAGCAAACCTCTTCAACACATTCTTTGGCTCAGTATTGGATCAAGCCCAGTACTTCCTAGTCGAACCACAGACAACTAATACATATCGATTTTACAGAAGACAATGTTGAAAAAGCACTACGCAATCTAAAACCATCTTTATCTATTGGACTGGACGGAATATCTGCCTACTTCTTAAAAAAGCTATCCACTGCCATATCCGAACCTCTAAGCATAATCTTTGAAAAATCTTTCAGGACCAGCTCCCTGCCTAACCTATGGTCATAAGCCACAGTCATCCCCATCTTCAAAAAGGGAGACCAAGCCTAGTTGAAAATTACAGACCAATCTCCTTATGGTGCATCACCTGTAAAGTCATGGAATCAATTATTAACCAATCCATTATCCTCCATTTAGAAACAAACAACCTACACTCTAATAAACAATTTGGTTTCAGAAAAAAACTATCCTATAATCTGCAATTCTTACACTGCAAAAACATATGGACTACACAACTCGACCAGGGCAAAGCAATAGATGCAATCTACAAAGACTTCTGGAAAGCCTTTGATTCAGTGGTACACAACAAACTACTCCTAAAAGTAAAATCTAATCGTATCTCTGGACACCTTGCAGATTATTACTGGACACCTTGCAGACTATAACTGGATAGAAGCATTCCTGTCAAACAGACAACAAATGGTCAAAATTGGGAAGGACCTATCAAATTCTGTACCTGCACCAGTGGTGTCTCCCAAGGCAGTATTTTAGGACCAACTCTCTTCATACTCTACATAAATGTCCTCTGTGATCATATTAAGAGCAACTGTGTCCTCTTCGCTGATGATGTAAAGCTATTCAACACCACAGACAATACTACTACCCTCCAAAAAGGCCTTGACTATGTATCAGAATGGTCAAACAAATGGCAACTTCAAATCTCAACAAATAAATGCTCTGTCTTACATAATGGCAAAAAAAATCAAAAAATAAAATACAAGCTAAATAGTCAAGACCTTGTTGAGGATCCAAACTCTGTCAAGGACCTTGAAGTATACATCTCTAATGATCTAAGTGCTAGAGCCCACTGTAACTACATAGCCAAAAAGGCATTAAGAGTTGTTAACCTAATCTTACATAGCTTTTTCTCTGGTAATATCACACTACTAACTAGAGCATACAAAACATTTGCTAGACCTATACTTGAATACAGCTCATCAGTCTGGAACCCACATTACGTATCTGGTGTTAGCACAGTTGAGAAAGTCCAGAAATATTTCACAAGAAGAGTTCTCCACTCCTCTACTCGTTGTAGAATACCTTATGCCACCAGACTTGAAATTCTAGACCTAGAAAACCTAGAACTATGCTGCCTTTGGTCCGATCTAAGTATAGTATATAAAATCATACATTGCAATGTCCTACCTGTCAATGAATACTTCAGCTTCAATCATAACAACACAAGAGCAAACAATAGATACAAACTCAAGGTTAATCGCACCAAACTTGATTGCAGGAAATACGACTTCAGCAACAGAGTGGTCAATGTCTGGAATACTCTACCTGACTCTGTGGTTTCTTTCCCAAACCCCAAAAACTTTAACCTTAAACTGTCTACTATTGGCCTCACCCCCTTCCTAAGAGGTCTGTAGGGGGCATGCATAAGCGCAC
Source organism: Notechis scutatus (assembly GCF_900518725.1). The sequence goes on from NW_020717342.1 coordinate 105,024, forward strand.
CAACGTGCCTACCGTCCCTGTCCTATTGTTTCTCTTTATTTTTCTTACAAGTATCTATCTCATGTATTCAAAACTATGTTTATTCTTATACCTGTATCTTGTAAGCAATTGACAAATCAAATAAATAAATAAAATAAATAAGCTTCTTAGACAAGAAGCAAAATGTCTTCAAGGAAAAAACAAGAAAGTCCAGTTGCCTCTTGAAAAAGCACCTTTGAGACTCAGTCCTCTGTTTTTCTGGTTCTGTATTTGGGCTTTGATATTTTTTGCAACCATTGTATAATACTGATATGCTGCCCAATTTCAGAGTCAGATTAATTCTGGACTATTTGGGGCATGATGGAATTCCTTCTTCAACCGAAAGAGAGTCAAGGTCTCCATTGGAGTTGTTAGACCTGGCTAAAGGACCAGTGGGTGTCCTTTCAATAGAGAGATGGTGTGTGAGAAAGAGAAGAACAAAATAGGTCATAGAATCTCTGATTGATTGTGAAACTATTATGGGAAAGGATAGAAATGGGGCAGAAAACTGATCAGATGATGAAGTTGAAGTCGAAGTCGAAGGAGCAGGAGGAGCAGGATAGGAGAGTGGGGGGAAGGGGAAGGAATAGAAGAAGGAGAGAAGGAGGAGAGAAGGAGGAGAAGGATAGGAGGGAAAGGGGAAGGGGAAGGAGTAGAAGGAGAAGGAGAGAAGGAGGAGATGGATGGAAGAACAAGAAGATTGATGGATGGAGGAACAAGGAGAAGGAAGGAGAAGGAGAGGGAGAAGCAGAAGAAGGAGTTGATTTTAATACAGTGCAGTCCTTGGTGCTTTTGGAGCTTGGTTGTTTTTTTGCAGATGTTTCATTACCCAACTAAGTAATATCAGAAATGCTACAAAATTCTCTTTTATTGACATACTTACCAGTTCTTGATAGCAGAGGATCTCTGAAACACGATTTTGCCTTTGGGTTCAAAAGCACCACACCACATAGACCATTTAATTGCATGTTTGATGAAGGCAACCTCCTTTTTATTTGACTTGCAATTGATTAGAAGTCTCTTAATTCAATTATTTTGGGAAAATGTGGAAAGGTTTGTCTGTTCTTGCTGCATTCTCCATTATTATGCCAACTGTTGTTTCTTTAAAACAAGCCAACTCCAGATTGCTTACATGGCTGCCTCACCACTTCCTGATGGGATTAAGATATTTCCTAATCATTTTCTTCTTTATGAAATGAAGGGAAGGGATATTGCTGGGTAAATCTAAGAGGATTTTACTTACAATTTTAGACCTGGTCTGAAATGATATATAGGTGTAGAAAGTCAGCACCCACCCCCCAGAAGAATAAAATATTTTGGAAAATTTTTAAAAAATCAGAATATTATATTTCCCCAAAAGGAGAAATGGAGAAACATGTTTTTTAAGAGGCAGAAAGCAACCCCCACTTTCCTTAATAGCCCACAACAGATGCCAGCACTTAAGAGATAGAGCCTATTGAAACAGGAAGACAATTATCTAGATAGCTTTATTCATAGGCAAAGCAAATACTACAGGCAGAAATCCATTGAAGACAAGCTATTTTGAAATTCCCTGTAGCAAAGTCTGAACAAAGGCAGAACAGGACGAAAGCCAGTAAGCCACAATAGGAATTGCCCAACACCCTTGCAGAACACAAGCCCCTTCATTGCATACATCTCAGAGCAGTCCAAACTTCAACCAAACTTAGCTCAGACAAACACCTAGGATTTGCATTTCCTCTTTTGCCTATAGAGCCAGCTATGCCTCCTACATAATCCCTATATGACCCCATGGGAATCTGACAACAGTCAATAGAATACATGTTCTTGCACAGGAACAGGAAGCTCAAGTGCAAAGCCCAAAGAAAGTATAAAAGCCACCCACTCTCAACTCCATTTTGTCAGCTGCCCAGAACCACAAACGCATGTGGTTCTGCTTCATCAATAAACGATCTTTCCAGTCAGCCTCCATGTTTCCAATGTTCCCAGTCTGGAACTGAACCTGATGGATGTTTCTTCCCACATAGAGCCTCCTGGTTGACCAGGGGGTGGGACTAGAAGATCTCCAAGGTCTTATGCAACTCTTTTTTTTACATTTATTTATACATTTTTCCTTTAATATACATAGGTGCTTAACAAACAGTGTATTGTCTGAGTCGATTTGCTTATACAGAATAAGAATAGTAATATTGGTGATAATAACAACAACAATAACAACAACAACATAGGTAATAATAATCTTCCATTATTTACTGATAGATATCAATAATCTTTTATCTTCTGATTTCTATCTTATTGATGCGTATAAGTAAATGATGGAAGATGA
>NW_020717343.1:434-19801 GCF_900518725.1 Notechis scutatus
ATTTTATTATCTTTACCCAAAACAGTTAGGGTAAAACAATGTTATCCTGTAAAACTGTAAGAAAAGACTTCTACCTATTAAGAAGGAAGGCTAAATTCCATCCTTTTCATATCTTTCTTTTAGAAGACATAAAATGTTCTGGTGGCTGTTGGCAGTCTGAAGAGATATAAGTCAAGTACAGAATTTTTTTTAAAATCTTTATTCAGAACTGGGTCAGAATGTCCTTTGGGTCACATGGCTTTGCCAGTTTTATAAAAAGAAATCAGAGCAAATGCCTACAATCCAAAGTTTTATATGCCACAATTAGCAGGTGATAATATCAAATAGACTTCTAAAATGTTTTGGATCCAGTGCCAAAAAGCTACTTTAGAGCATGTGCGGCACAATCTGCTTCTCTAAATCAGAAAAAAAAAAGATGTGCATGCATTAGAGAGTTGAAAATAAGTGCTGTGCTTATGGCTGCCCTACCCCAAATACTTCCTTTGAGGTATATTTCTAAACTACCATTCAGCCTAATATTTGGGCTCATGTTTTCTGAGTTCTTCACAGCAAATTTTTTCTGCTAGAGACCTGGAGGAAAGCTGGATGATTTGGGATGTCATTTGGCAAGCCAAATGCCACCATAAATCATGCAGTGCAATATTCAAAGAGTTGCAAAGGTACAGTCCAGTCAGGTGAAACCTGCTGATCATTGTACATTCAGCACTTTTTCATACAGTCCAATAATGCCTCAAAGTGTTCTTTGATATGAAGGCTGTTGTATAGTATAAATTAAATTTCCACAAACAATGTCAAATAAGCTGTTATCAGAAACTCATCATAGCAAAATACCAAATATTGTGGTGCCGCTGGTATAGTAACCAAAAGTACAGACGTCTTGTTTTCAGAATAAATGGGCTTTGCATGATATGAAAGAATGAAGCTTGCCTAGAAACTCGAAAACTGTAACCTTTCAAAGACAACCAGCAACTTAAATTCCATAATATGAACATCTGAAGGTACAAGGTTATATCCTTGGTAAAAAAGGGAATCAAATGAAAATATATTTATTTTATTTTTCTGAAGACTTATCGTTAACACCACATTTTCTTCTATGATCAATAGCCATTCATAAAGGTAGTCCTTGACTTACAACAGTTCATTTAGTGACCATTCAAAGTTACAATGGCATTGAAAAAAGTGATTTATGACCATTTTTCATATTTATGACCATTGCAGCATTCCCATGGTTACGTGATTTACATTTGGATGCTTGACAACTGACTCACATTTATGAGAGCTGCAGTATCCTAGGATCTTGTGATCACCTTTTGCAATCTTCTGACAAGAAAAGTCAATGGGGAAACCAGATTCACTTAACAGCCGTAATTTAACAACTGCAGTGATTCACGTAAAGTGTTAATACCACTTTATAATGCCTTTGTAAGGGCATACTTGGAATACTGCATCCAGTTTTGGGTCGCCATGATGTAAAAAAATGTTGAGACTCTAGAAAGAGTCAGAGAAGAGCAACAAAGATGATCAGGAGACTGGAGGCTAAAACATATGAAGTATGGTTGCAGGAACTGGGTATGTCTAGTTTAATGAAAAGAAGGATTAGGAGTGAAATAACAGCTGTGTTCCAATACTTCCCAACAGTTAATCAGTGGAATGACTTGCCTTTAGAAGTTGTAAATGCTCCAACCCTGAAGTTTCAAAGAAAATATTGGATAACCATTTATCTTGATAAATGTGGCAAGAAAAGACATAAAATGGAACAAAATTCACTTAAAGAAGCTATGGCTTCACAAGAAGAATCAGGATCCTTTGAAAGTAACCAGAACTGAATCGAGATAATCAAATATCTATGAAACATGCTTATCAAACTCTATGATCCTATGAATTGCTGTTCAATTTGATTTCTGATCATGAGGGATCAGTATATGGTCAATATAGGATTGGGAGTTGCAACTCAACCTCACAGTATCCTGTTGAGTAGTATAGTTTAAACTATTCATGCCATGATATCACTAGAAAGGGACAAATTTGAATGGGGAAAGGGACTAGGAAATTTTGCTTCCCAGAGGAAACACTATAGCTAAAAATTAAATTAAATTAAAATTCTGCCAAAAAGAGAGAGAGACATATAAAAGACAATTCTACCATGTAATAATAAGCAGTTTTGCTTCAGGATATGCAAGTCATAATTATTTTTAAAGTGCTTTGCAAAAGTAATTAATTCTATTAGAAAACAAAAATAGACATTTACTTTAAAATCCATAATTTCATGTAGAGGCTAACTTTAATTTCCTCTACTTATACTTCTATTTATCATTTGTTAATTTTTTTACTGAGGAATACCTCTGGCATATCTCTATTTCTCAGCAGTTTATAGAAGTCTTGCCTGCATCTGTAGTTTTCACAAATAATATCCATCAATGGAAAGATGAGTCTATCTATCTATCTATCTATCTATCTATCTATCTATCTATCTATCTACTATCTATCTATCTATCTATCTATCTATCTATCTATCTATATCTATCTTCCCTAATCTGCAACAATTTTTCTTCTATAACAAAAAAGTAAATCTGTAAAATGTATTGATCTCTGACAAAAGGTAACTATGCCTAAAGATATACTCTATGTATTTCTACAAACTACCACAAAGAGTTAAACATGCTATCCTGAGGTGAGGAAGAGGATGAAGATTAAAAACAACCTAGCTCCAAAATCCTTATACTATATTTACTTTTCAGGTTTGGGTTGGTTTACTCCTAAATATGAGTTAATTTGCCTGCAAATGTCACTGTAATGCTTATGTTCAGAAAATATGCTGATCCACAAATAATAAATTTTTGGGACTTAACATATCCTGAACCATAAACTTACCTTAACTCTAACCCTAACCACATTAGGTTTATACAATATGCTAAGTGTTCTTGACTAGTTTATGACTCAGGATGTCATGTGAATATATCCTATTAGTAAGAGATATAGCTTTATTAGGGTTTCAAATATAAATCAATAAAAACCCAATGTTTCGACTTCTGAGTCCTCCTTTTGATTTGATTCATGAATCTTATTAAGCATTATGAAACAAAATGTTAAAAAGTTATGATATTTATGTAGTTTCTTACCAAGCACATCTACATTATATTAAAGTAACCAAAATATATTTACCATCCTCAAGGCATGTTACAACTTTTGAGCACCTCTAATGTTTGGAATTAAAAGTTGAAAAATTTGACATTCCCTGATTTCCTGACTCAGTCAAGTCAAAGTGGGCAGCAATTTTGAGTGGTTCTGGCATAATTCTCCATTGTTATGATATAAGGTGCAGTGTGTAATGCACAATACCTGCACACCATTGTAACTGAAAGATTCATACATGATGAAATTTTAACTCTGATGATTTATACTACTTATACCATGATCTAGATGAGAAGTTCAAGTTGAATCTTTCATCTGATTCCCAAGGCCAAGCAACCATGATATGCCACACTTAAATAACATTTGCTTCTTTCTTAAAGAGACATTTTCCCCTAAAATACACACCTCTTCTCCAGCAATCATAATATTAGCCCAATAGATTACCAATACCGTAGGTTTTTGGGAAGTCCTAAATGTGTATGAAGTCCAAAACTAGCTAAAACTGGCAGCTGTTCTTTCACATTGTTGTGAACAGATAATAATAATAATTTCATAGGTTACGAACAGTAGCAAAATATAAAGGCCTGCAAATAGAAGTAGAACAACTGTGGCAAAAGAAAGCAAAAATATAACCAATAATAATAGGAACCTTAAGTGCAATCTGAAAAAATCTGGAACATACTTGAACATCATTGGCATTGACAAAATCACCACCAGTCAATTGCAAAAGGCATTTTTACTTGGAACAAGAACATTCTGCGATGATACTTTTAATAATATTAAACAACAACATACAGGTAGTTGACTAACAACAGTTCATTTAATGACCATTCAAAGTAACTATGGCACTGAAAAGAGTGACTTATGACCGTATTTCACACTTACAACCTTTGTAGCAGCCCCATCATCATGTGATCAAAATTCAGATGTTTGGCAACTGGTGACTGTTGCTGTGCCCCAAGGTCATGTGTTCACCTTTTGCAACTTTGGACAGGCAAAATCACTGGGGAAGCCAGAGTCACTTAAGTAGATAAAGATGCCAAATCCAGTTTCATCTTCTGGCTGATGGGATGACTCATCATAACAGTGATAGGCAAATATATTCTTTTCCAATGCAAATCAGTCCTGTTCCCTAGCAAATCAATTTCCCATTCTTTCTTCTCATCTCTTTATATTTCTGTACAAAGAGAGACACTTGAGGAATGCTCAGAAAACTTCAGCTACTTCAAAACATAACAGCTAGATTGCTAACTAATACATAACACTGGACTGCTGCTAGTTGTTTTCCAGGCACAATGTAAGGTGGTTGGTTGTGGCTTTTTTAAAGCTCTGAATTATTTAGGACACTGCCTATGCTGATACAAATCTCTTCAGACATCAAGATCAACATGAGAAGCTTTCATAAAGATGTCCTCCCTTTGCTAAATCCGTTTGTCATGCACAGAGAAGATGGTTTGATATACTGAGAAAAAAAGTAGAATCAGGGATTAAGACACCATAACGTTTTAAGCCAAAAATGAAGGCATCACATTTGCATAATGTGGTCATAAGACAGTAAAGTAGCACTCGTATTAGGTGATGCTTGGAATAAATTCTGTCACAGAAATAAATTATTTGGTATTTATAAATAAATATTAAAACTTGTACAAATGATAGCAAAGTGATCTTTTCTCACATGATGCACTCTAGGTATGTGAGCCAGGGGGTCATTTGACAGAAAGTATCAGGAAAAGGACAGTTGAAATAGATCACTAAGTTAGTAAACTGTGCACTGAGTGTTTATTAGAAACAGAAACCTTGAACAATCTTTCCTCATTCTTCATTTTTAATCAAAAATGTGAAGTTTTATAGGACTCGGCTGACATGGTCATTTTAGCCTTTGCTGAACTGTGGGGCATTGAGGCTCACGTCATATGGCCTGTCAGTAAGGTGACCAACTTTTTTACAATGAGAAGGAGGACACAAATAAATTGAAGGAAAAAAACAAAGCCACTTGTACGCGGTGCACTCTTGCACGTGGCACACTCTTGCACATGGTGCACTCTTGCACTCTTGCACTCTTGCGCATGGCACACTCTCTCAAAACAATTCTCCTGTGTGGAGCGCATGTGTCTCATAATTGCGTCTCGCCACACTGTACCAAGCCTTGACGAATCGCCATGTCAAATACAAATATGTCACATCACAAACAACATATCAGATTGGCATTGATCAAATACAGAGATTTACAGATTAGTCTTCATATATCAAAAAGGAGGACATGTAGGAGGACACTTTTCGAGAGAGGACAGAACTTACAAAAGGAGGACTGTCCTCCCTAAAGGAGGATGGCTGGTCACCTTACTGTCAGAATTATCAGAAAAACAGTGCAAATTGTCAATCTGTCTTTTTTCACACCAAAGTGCTACAGAACAGTTTTGCCCAGTGGCAAGAAAAAAAAAGATAAATAGTTGCAATGCTACTTTTTATACAACTAACCTTTTAAGGATTTCTGTAGTTGTTTAATTCCTCTACAACAGTGTAAAACCTTTAGGGATTCACACCTGGCACTTGTCCTACATAGATGAGACATCCACACAGAAGAAATAACTCATATGAAAGAACTGTTAGTGAGAATGACGCCTACAGAAAAGTTGAAAGTTTTACAGAGCAGAAACAGCCAGAGGAACACATGAGGTCACAATGCATGCCTCCTTTTTTTTCACACATTTCAGTCCTACAGCTGTCTGCTAATAATATATACTATAACAGTTTAAACTGGGGGCTCTTACTCATCTCTTACTTATTCATAACATCTATGCTTATAATCTTTTAAGTATACATACTCTGCATCACTTTTGCATTTGATGTACCAATAACAAAACAAAAAGGAGGAGGAGAACAGAAGTAATTATTATGCATGTTTGTATTCTGTATATGTACAACAGTTCTTGTTTTAACATTGCCACCTAGCAATGCCCCGGCTACAGAGTTATTTCCAGGGTTGGGATGCTGTCAGTATAACAACTGGTTCGGTGATCATGTGCTTTCATGTTCATCGGAGCAAACTGGTTCAGTCCCAGCTCATCTTCAGAGCTAGGGGTTTGCCTGAACAGGTCCAAACTGGCAGAATCCCACCCCTGGTTATTTCCATTTGCAAAACACCAGAAGGCAAGAAAAGAGGAATGGATGGAAACTAATCAAGGAAAGAAGCTACCTAGAACTAAGCAGAACTTTCCTGACAGTGAGAACAATTAAACAGTGGAACAGCTTGCCTTCAAAAGTTGTAGGTACCCCATCACTGGAGGCTTTTAAGAAGAGTCTGGACAGGTGCTTGTCTGGAGTGGCAAACTCACGTCATCATGGCAGCGTCATGTGACGTATCATGACCTTTTTCCCCTTCGCTAAACCAGGCATGGGCGTGGCCAGCATGTGATGCATCCAGCCTGTGGGCCACAAGTTTGACATAGTATAGGGGATATATTGGTATATAGAGGATCCTTCCTGGGCAGGGGGTTGGACTGGAAGGCCTCCAAGGTCCCTTCCAACTCTGTTAGAATAACAGAGTAGTATCTTATGGTTCCAAGATTTCAGAAATGTGACTATTTTTCCTCCCTCCACAAAAGTGCATTATACATCATTTTATTCCATCCCCCAAAAATACAGTAACCTTGTTCTCTTAAATTGGGATGGGGCATGGCAAATTCCTGACTGCCAGTAGGAGGGATGCATGGTTTACATATGCTTCCTATTCATATTCTCATTTGCAGTAATCTGAGAATCTGTTGACTGTTCCCTTTCCATATGAACTTCCCAAGGACTCCATGGACCTCTGAATCACTATACTAGTCATACCACAGAGCAGGAAAGTGGAAAATTTTCCTCCTCCTCCCATGCTGTTAGATAAGGCAAAAAAGGGGTATTTTTATTTCAAATTTATGTCAATTCCAGAAAGAATTAGTTGGAATATCTAATCCAGGAACATGTCAAATGTTTGGAGTGACTTTGCATCCAAAGTTGAGTGCCATCTGTAACTCATTATTAATCCCCAAATGCTCAGTTTTATGGCTTTCCAATTACTGTATGTATAACCAGGTAGTGGTTTGGCATACATGGAATTTCATGAGCAGGACTGGGCTTTTGTACCAGACAGAATTGACCCGATCACATATTTACTTGTAGCAGGACACTTTTCCACTCACCGTCTCCATTGGTGATTTTGAGTGTAATGAAAAATTAAGGATCACAATAACCGGTAAGATAATTATTTCTCAGAGATAAGACATTCTTATTAGACCAAGTTTATCATCAATAAATATTTCTATATAATGACATGAATAATATAAACAGTCAGTGCAGGGGTGGGATTCAAAATTTTTAACAACCGGTTCTGTGGGCATTGCTTAAGTGGTGGGCATGGCTTGGTGGTCATGTGACTGGGTGGACATGATTTGGTGGTCATGTTATTGGCTGGGTGTGGCCAACTCAATATCACTCACATCAAGACACACATCTCCTCGCCTGGCCTCTCATGACTGTGGAGATGTTGCAAGAATTGTAAGTGTGAAAAATGGTCATGAGTCACTCTTTTCAGTGCCATTGTAACTTTAAATGGTCACTCCACACAAGCAAAGTACCAGCAAAGGAGGGGGGGGAAACTCCAGAGAAGTTCCTGAGACAGGAAGTCTAGTCCCGCCAAGAATGTAATAAGGGATGTAATAAGAGAGGCAATTTCTGTAAGCAACACCAGAACATTTCCTTCCTGCCTTCCTTACAGGATTAAGCCAGTAATTTCTTCTAATAACCGGTTCTCCGAACTGCTTAGAATATTAACAACCGGTTCTACCGAATAGGTGCGAACTGGTAGAATCCCACCCCTAAGTCAGTGTAAGAAACAGAGCTGCGAAAAACTTCAACTCAGAATATAGATTGAAAAGCAATTCAGTCAAATATCCAATCAAATTGGCTTGCTGAATCAAAAACCAATCATTCAGTTCAAATTGCAAAATCATCTGGGATGTCTATAAATAATTTTGGATACTTTTTAAACTTCAGATGTGCATTATTAGCATCTAAATGTATTCCTGATTCATCCAGGCCCAATAAGTTCACTGCAAATATATTTTACCTGACAGTTGTCTAATAAACAGGGTACCAAGATTCTACATATTTAAATAGTAAATAATAAGCTATGTTTACCAAGTCATAGTCAATTCTAAACATAGTTCTGCAAGAAAGACATCTCAGTGAGATAAACAAGATTTACTTTCTAACAAATGACATTATAATTACAATATTTCTTCTGCAATGTAAGCAACTGAAAAAAGAATTAATTTAGGACTCCCTCTTTTTTCTAAACCAACCAGAGCAGCTGCTCCAAAGAACATGCAAGTACAAGAAGAAAAGTACACACACACACACATGCACACACTCATGTATATTTACATTTATGTACCAAATGCAGATTTATAGAGGTGGGATGTTCTTTTGCTATTTATTCCTTCTATGTTACTAATCTTAAGCTTCTGGATTCTTTTTCTTCTCAGGAAAGTATGAAAAAGGGGTGTCAACCCAGAAATCTATCTGTTGGTCTGTCTATCTATGAATGAATGAATATGCACATACAAATTTCCTTTTTTCCAAAACATCAGATCAGCAGAAACTACAGCTCAATGTTCTACCAAAGCAATTGTCTATACCAGCAACGTTCCATTTTCCAGGAACTGAAGTTCTATCTACAAAAAAGAGGTTTCTTTAAAAATGGTTTAAACTATTTTTTGCAAACATTAAAAATATAGGATTGATTTTATTTTTACTGAAACGTTCAGTCATTACAAAAGTAAAGTTAAATTTCGGATGTCAATTCACAAACTTTTTTCACCTGTTAGTGATTTAAAGTCTAAATATTTATGCAAGTGCATTTGACTGCAGTATTAATGTATTGTTAAGTTGTGTGATATTTTGCAATAGAGTTGAAGATGCTATTCATTTCAAGAAGCACTGATGTGCTTGACAATACAATTCCTTTCCACATGTGAATATGTAATATAGAAAGTTATCACCAACCCCTCTCCTGGAAAAATGAAATATCCTAGGAAATATTAAAAAGGCAGAATATTTCCCCTAAAAAGAGTAGAAACTCAGAAGCAGAAACTCACCCCCCCCACCTTTGCTACTGGACCATTACTCTGACCTAGGCCAGTCTATTTTACATAACAAAGATATCCAGGTAGAGCTATAATACAATTGCCCAAAGCCCTTTCATTACATCATCATCCAGCAAGGCTCAACCAAGCCTGGGACTCAGGCTAGCCTACAGAGTTGCCCTTGCATGGCCCCATGGGAGTCTGACAACTAATCAGAATACAAGCTCAAATTCAAATCCCAACAGAGGGTGTAAATCCCAGGCACGCTCAACATATCAGCCCTTCCTTCTTTTCTTTCATCTTAAGCATGTGATCATTCTTTCCACTTTGGAGCTCCAAGCCATGTGGTCTTGTCCACCATTAAACCATCTTTCCAAGCAGTCACCATGTTTCCAGTGTCTTTCTTCCCCGCTTGGAACTGAACCCAGAAGAATATTTCTTCCAACAGTAATTTTCAATAAGTACTTCCAGTAATCGTTTTTTAAAATCTTTTGTGCTGCACCTGAAAACCCTCTCATCTCAATTCCCTTCACCTATGAATTTATGCCATTATTTCTGCTATGCTGCATTCCAAGAAATGGTTCAATCCACAGTTTGGTGTGGTGGTATATACGTGTGTGTTTGCACGCACATGGATACATATATTCATGTAACTCCAGTCTGGAGCCAAGTAGAAATTTAATTCATAATGCATAATTATGAGCCACGGTGGTACAGTTGTTAGAGTGCAGTATTGCAGGCTACTTCTGCTGCCTGCCGGCTGCCTGCAATTTTGCAGTTCAAATCTCACCAGGCTCAAGTTTGACTCAGCCTTCCATCCTTCCGAGGTGGGTAAAATGAGGGGTAATATGCTGACTCTGTAAACAGCTTAGAGAGGGCTATAAAGCACTGTGAAGAATTATATAAGTCTATATGCTCCCATAAATCTGGTGATGCCAAATAATTTGGTACTAAAAATTTGCTTGCTTTTATATCCATTAGTGGTAGAGATAGAAGTATTGTTTTGATTAGAAACCAAAGTTTAGTGAGTTGGCATGACAAGTTGTACATAAGGCATTATGCTAAGGAGCTCTGCCTACAATTGACTGTAAGCAAAGAAGTGAGGACACAGTAGAAAGTTGGATCAGGCCTACCATTTTAAAAAAATAATGCAAAGCATTTTATCTATCCTTTGCTTGCATCAATGTTATTTAGCAATGCCTGCATCTAAGGATGTAAACTTCCCCCATCCTTACCTCAGTCCTTCTTTGATAGGGGGTACTCTCACCAAATGTACTTTGAAGGTTAGTTATTTAAAAAACAAATCGGGGTTTCTACTTGTTACCAATTCAAAGAGGGACAGAGATCTCAACTGGCCTTTTCAACTGCCCTATTTTTTTTCTCTCCTTCATTTCCATTTTTGAATGACTTAGAAAAGGATGTTACTTTTCATGCCCTGAATTGACAAGCAAAAGCTTTTTGTGACAGCCTGTAGTTACTCATGGCTCTCTGTTATCTGTCATGCATACACCCACTCAGACATGTTGTTCTTCCTAGCTCATAGCAAACCCTGAGAGTAAAGACATAGCAAAGTTTTTAAAGGCTTGCTCATACAAAAGCTGAAGAAACAAAAATAGAGGTATAATGGCTGGTACAGCAATATGAACCCTAGGCAGTGTTTGTGGTTTCCAAAAGAGCAGGCCCGATGTTCCTGAAATAAACTTGAGGAAGGAGCAATCAGAAGATCCATTTTAGGGGGAAAAAAGAATACTCTTGTAAGACAAATCTCTTCAAAATAGATGACTATCATAGAAAGCAGAAGAACACAAAGGGATTGCACGCATTCAGCTAGCTAGAGGAAGAAAATGTTGGACTGCAAGTCAGAGAAAGCTAAATAATATAATTACTCCTTGATTATCTCTAGGTAGGACATAGGAATAGGCTGGCTGTTTTAGTTTGTTTCCTGGTCACTGTTTGCCTATTTATTTGTGGGAAAGGCAAAAGGAACAGGGTGAAATAATGAAACACTTCCTAAAACCAAAATGTGATTTTTCCCCTGTATTAATAAAAAGAAACAAAAATAAAAAATGTGTCCCTGTGCCTTGGATCAAATATTGTGAAGGCTTGAAGCTCTTATGACATTTTCTGTCTGATGTCACTAAAGTTAGGTCCCAATAAATTAGATAAGGAAATATATATTTCTTAGAAAATTAAAAGATCAGATGTGTATAATTTGGTGCTTTATCTGGAGGTTCAGAACAAAGTGTAATGTATATGGGAATGATCTTGGGAGGAAGATGATCTACATCTTGGACAACTCTCATGCAAAAGATATCTCAAACCACAGAAGGAAATGGGTGTTGGAAGTGTTACGAACTAAGCAAACGCGTTCGTTTAAAATCCTAATAGTTTTACTTCCACAGCAGGATTGTAATCCTGCACTTCTGATTGGCCCGTGAATAGCGAATCATGATTGGTCGTTTCTGACTGATCTGATTGGCTGGCAGCGGGTCGCCTCCGATTGGACGCTTTTTAGAGCGGTAAACTCAAATCATTGGTTGTTGTGACAGCAGCCAGCTCTATAAAAGAGCTGCTGCTGCCTTAGCTATTTGCTCTGTTCCGAAGTCACTATTAAAGAGTTGAGTCACTATTCGATGTCTCGTCTCCGTTCCTTGCACCCACACTTCCAGAGCTAACACTGGCGACGAGGATGGGATGCGGAGACGATAGATCTAACTGAGCACTCGCTGAAGCACCAAACAGAGCATGTGGCTAAGAGCGCACCAACAGCGGCAGAATGACCAGCGGCGCTATACCACCCGCTCCATTTGACCCAGCTAACGAAGACTGAGACTCATATATGGACAGGTTCCAGATGTTCCTGGAGACCAACAATCTAAAAGATGCTACGCCTGGCAAGAAACGAGCTGTATTCCTAACCCATTGCAGGCCTGCCATTTTTAAAATGGCTAAGGCACTTGCAAAACCAGCGGAAGTCAAGACAATGGATTGGGATAACCTCGCGCCTATCCTTCGGGCACATTATGCACCCGCGGTGCAAACACTCATCCGGAGACATGAGTTTTACCAGAGGGACCAACAGGAGAGCGAAAGTGTTGGGAACTTCATCGCTGACCTGAGGAACCTAGGGGGACTCTGTGGCTTCGCAAACCTCGAGGAAGCCATGAGGGATCGAATTGTTCTGGGTCTAAGAGACCCCATGACCCAGAGCAAGATCATGGCTAAAGGGGACATCGCCCTCGCAGATGTCATCACCGACACTACTGCAGCAGAAGCAACCAGGAAGTCGGCCGCTCGAATGCGCTGCACAAACGCACCACACCGCCAACTTGCCAGTGATACTACGCCTTTCTCAGAGAGACACACGACAACTGCTCATCACGAAGACCTCGAATCCTCGTCTGATAGTGAGGAAGAGGAGGTCAACTGACTCAGGTCAGAGCATGACTAGCGAGACCAGCAGAGCCAGAACCCTTCACGTCAATGCGCAGGTTGCGGAGCCAATCACCCGCGATCTGACTGCAAATTCCTCGACGCACACTGCCGTTCCTGTGGGAAGCGAGGCCACATCGCAAAGGTCTGCAGAAGCAAGCGAGGGTCTAGTCCAATCCGAAGAGAAAGCAACTTCCGCCAGACAACAGGCAGCCCACCTGTAAATCGGGACCGCCTGAGCCACCAATGGAACCACAACCACTACAGAAATCGAGCACCTGCTACGTCAGCTAGACGAGAAGAGGCGCATCAAACCATTACCATCGGCCACGCCTCATCCCTGGATGCGAGAAAGATCCGAGTGAAAGTCACCATTGAGAATCGCCCGTGTGTAATGGAAGTCGACTCGGGATCGTCCCTATCAATGGTCTCCTGGAAAACCTTCAAACAGCTGATCCCTGACATCCGTCGCCAGGACCTCAGCACTCAAAAAATCATATTAAAGGACTACCAAGGAAACAGAATTCCCGTTGTCGGGTCCAGCCACGTCCAAGTGTCCTTCGAAGACCACACCGCAACTCTACCTCTTACCATCGTCGATCGAGACTGGCCCAGCTTGTTGGGTTTGCAGTGTTTCACCCCATTGGGAATTGAACTAGCTGGCATCCACCATACCGGAAGCAACGACTGGGAAGCGGGCCTCATCCAGGAGTTCCAGGACGTGTTCACTGAGAAGCTAGGCAAGTACAAGGGATCCCCCATATCGTTTAGCCTCAGCCCCGATGTTGCGCCCCTACGCCTTAAGCCTCGTCGAGTGCCCTTTGCACTCAAGCCAAAGATTGATGAACAATTGGACAAATTAATAGCCCAAGGCGTGTTAGAACCCATTGACCACGCCCGATGGGAAACCCCGATTGTAACACCCATAAAGCCTGATGGATCGTTAAGAATTTGTGGGGATTACCGGGCCACCCTAAATCACGCGCTTCAGCAAAGCGCTTATCCTGTACCCGTGATCCAACATCTTCTTCACTCCCTGGGCGGCAGAAAAATATTTGCAAAATTGGACCTAGCCCAGGCATACCAACAACTACCCGTAGATGCAGAGACTGCAGAGGCCCAGACTATAGTCACTCACAGAGGTGCGTTTAAGTGTAATAGACTCCAGTTCAGAGTGAGTGTAGCACCAGGCATCTTCCAAAGCCTGATGGAGAGACTATTACAAGGCATAAAAGGGGTCGTGCCCTATTTCGATGATGTCTTAATAGCCGCCCCCACTAAAGACATATTAGAAAAAACGACTCAGAATGGTTCTCCAGAAATTTAAAGACGCTGGCCTGAAAGTAAAGAAAGACAAGTGTCAACTTTGTACTGAGAAGGTTGAATTCCTTGGGTACCTTCTTGACAAAAAGGGGATCCACCCTACTGAAAAAAAGCTAACCGCAATAAAAAACGCCCCAAGACCTAGGAATAAAACAGACCTCCAAGCCTTCCTGGGACTCATTAACTTTTATAACATCTTCTTGCCCCAGAAGGCGACAGTAGCTGAGCCCCTACACAGACTACTCGACAAGAAGGCTTCCTGGGTCTGGGGACATCGGGAAGAACGAGCATTCCAGCAAGTAAAAGATCTCTTAACTTCAGACTGCTGTATTGATGCAGTATAACGAGACTTTGCCCTTAACTGTCACCTGTGACGCCTCACCATTTGGGATGGGAGCTATTTTGAGCCATGTCCTGCAAAACGGAAATGAAGCACCTATTGCTTTTTTTTCAAGGACTTTATCAAAGACTGAAAGAAACTACAGCCAACTCGATAAAGAGGCTCTCGCTATTGTGTCTGCTATCAAGCGTTTCCATGAATATGTATATGGAAGACCTTTTGCCATAATCACCGATCACAAACCATTACTTGGTATTTTAGCGGGAGACAAACCAACTCCCCACATCCTATCGCCAAGAATGACATGTTGGTCAGAGTTTCTAGCCGCATACGACTATCAACTGCAACACTGCCCGGGGAAAGCCATTCCCCACGCTGACGCCTTAAGTTGTTCTCCGCTACCAGAAGCCATAGATGATCCAGCTCCAACCCTAACTGCACTCCAAATTGAAACTCTTCCTTCACCACCATTGACTGCCAGAGACATCGCCGCAGAAACAAAGAAGGATCTTGTTTTGGCACGAGTCCTCACCTGGGTGGAACGAGGTTGGCCTGAAAATGAACCCAACGACACCTTTGCACCCTTCAAAAACAGACAGACTGAACTGTTCTCTCAAAAGGGCTGCATTTTGTGGGGAGACAGAGTCATCATCCCTGAGAAGCTACAACATAAGGTCTTAAAAATGTTGCACGATGGGCATCCAGGCATCGTGCGAATGAAGGCACTAGCACGTGGTGGCCAGGTATAGATAAGCAGATAGAAGCCTGGGTGGCCACATGCAACAAGTGCCAGGAAATTCGCGCTGCCCCACCAAAGGCAACTCCAACTGAGTGGGAAGCACCTCGTGGTCCCTGGTCCTGTATCCACATCAATTTTGCGGGACCCACCAAAGGGCACACTTTTCTTATAACAGTGGATGCCTATTCCAACTGGCTCGAAGTCTACAAAATGAAAAGCACCACCACAGAAGCAGTCGTTAAAAAATTGAATAGACTATTCGCTACCCACGGGTTGCCGGATGTTTTAGTCTCAGATAATGGCCCCCAGTTCACTGCCCTGGCATTTGAACAGTACCTAGCAGACCGGGGCATCCGCCATGCTTCAACATCGCTGGCTCATCCTGCGGCCAACGGCAGGGCTGAGCGAATGGTCCAATTCATAAAGAAGACCTTACACAAGATGGAACATGGGGACATTGATGACAAAGTAACCAGAATGCTTCTCCTCCAACACATCACCCCACACAGCACCACAAACAGAACCCCAGCCGAACTCCTGATGGGCCAGAAACTTCGCTCACACCTTGATCGCCTACACCCTACCTACACACCAGAAAAGCCCTTGGGGTCCAGCAGCAAGTGTCGTGCTTTCAAGGTAGGCGACTTGGTCTTTGCAAAAAACTTCTCAGGTGACCCATTGTGGGTCCCCGCTACCATAACTCAACTCACAGGCCCCAGATCCTACCGCTTACAAACTGTTGATGGGAAGTTATGGAAGTGCCACATAGACCAGCTTCGCTCCAGACTGGCACCTACCCCCAGCTCAACCTCTGACTCTCAAACCAGGGGGGGGAGGGAAATCGAGGGGGGCAAAAAAGAAATAGCAGGCGATCCGATAATTGAAACTCAGCAGACTGCACAACCAACCATGGGATACTCACCTTCCGATGGAGGACCAAGCCGGGTGATTGCCTCACCGCAAAGCAGCACCGCCATAGAAGCAAGTCCAAGGAACCTGAATGACAACATTGACAGAAGTGGAGATGACAGCCCCGAGTCATCCAATGGAGCAGGGGGACCGTCTTCACCACCCAGCTCAGCAAACAGCCCACCGGAACCAGAACCAGGACAGAAGCCGGTGGAACAGCGCAAATCAAGCAGACAGGTGAAACGACCTGCCTATTTGCGAGAATATGTCACCCCACCCCTCAGACAGAACCTAGGGAGGAGGGGTGTTACGAACTAAGCAAACGCGTTCGTTTAAAATCCTAATAGTTTTACTTCCACAGCAGGCTCGTAATCCTGTACTTCTGATTGGCCCACGAATAGCGAATTGTGATTGGTCGTTTCTGACTGATCTGATTGGCTGGCAGCGGGTCGCCTCCGATTGGACGCTTTTTAGAGCGGTAAACTCAAATCATTGGTTGTTGTGACAGCAGCCAGCTCTATAAAAGTGCTGCTGCTGCCTTAGCCATTTGCTTTGTTCCGAAGTCACTATTAAAGAGTTGAGTCACTATTCGATGTCTCGTCTCCATTCCTTGCGCCCACGCTTCCAGAGCTAACAGGAAGCATCTCAGAAGAAACCCTCTCTAACTAGTGTAAAATATGGAGAGTAAAGTAGAGGAGGGAAGAAGTATTTCCAGACTTGCACAATTCTATTAATGTAATCTTATAATAAAGGTACTGCATTTTCCCCAAAATAAGACCTGGTCCTATTTTCCTTTCGGACCCAAAATAAGCACTAGGTCTTATTTTCAGGAGATGTCTTACCTCATTTACCTTAGGACCTCTGTAGCCACACCTCCCATGCACTGACACTTATCACACCACTGCCTGACTTCTTCATATCAAGCCATGAGTGTGGCTTACCACCACTTGCAGTGGGACATCACGAGGCTTGTTCTGCTGTGAATGGTGGCATCGGCACAATGCGCCACATGGTGTCTGGTCAAAAGTGGCCACAAGAATTTGCAGAAGAAGTTGGGCAGTGGTGTAACAGGTGTCTGAGCATGGGAGGTCTAGCTGCAGCTGTCCTAAGGTAAGCAGATTTAGGCATGTGGAGCAACACCTCCCACCCCCTCCCTAGCTTGATTTTTATGCCTGCGCCTTATCCCATCTTGTATAATCAGATGTTAGGCTGGGCTTAACTAGGTCTTATTTTTGGGTAGGGTTTATATTAGACACAGGTGTAAAAATCAGGCTAGGGCTTGTTTTGGGGGTAGGTTGTGTTTTCGTGGAAACATGGTAGTGTTATGTATGTATATATGTATGAATTCATGTATGTATATTTCATATTGCTTAACTGTCCATCTCCCTTAGAGGTTCATAATTTGTGCTTCTTGTCTGGACTGCTTCAAATATCTGAAAGCAATGGTAGACTGGTAATGGTAATTCAAAGCATCCCAGGAAATTTCAGGATTTAATGGAAAATTCCCAGTTTACAAGCCATCTTATAATGTAGTATACTTAGTTTAGCAACCAACTTGTAATGTTTCAAAATCTGTTCTAGCTTGCAACACATTTTTTTTAAATTTCCCCTGTAAACAGTGTTACCTTGAAATAAATTCCCATGTTGTCATGTGCAGAAACAACAAATATGTTATCAGTGAAAGAAAAAGAAAACTGGATCAGGTAGCTTTTTTTGTAAAAGTTGGGCAAATAGTTTTTCTTCATGTCTACCCATTCACATCCAATGCTGACAAACAAGCTCAGGGAGGTAGATAGTCAGCAACTGACTCAAATCTTCAGCAAACAGCAATTACTGTAGCAGAAAAAAACAGTTTGAAGTGGAAAAGTAGGAATAGATGTGTCATCTTTTTTCCCAATCTCACTTCAGACTTTCTTTTAGTTTGGATGTAACTTTATTATACTTACAGGAAAGGACAGGAGATATAATAATGAACCAGTCCATAAAAGCACTTAAAGGAACAAGAGAGAGAAAGAATTTCCCATTCACCATCTGATTCATCTTACCTACCTCAAATAAGAAGCTAGCCTGGCTTCACAAAATGTGTTTGTTCTCTAACAGTTTCAGATGCTTCCACCAACTTCCTTGGGAAATCAGTGTAAATATATGTTACATTATATGGAGTATAAGGATGCAATTCATTGTGAATTCTAGTTCCTAACAGTTGAGGTCAATGGTTGCTTCTCCATCTTAAAGCATTGAAAAAAGTGACTTCTAGGACAGTGTAGAACAGGGCTGTCAAACTCCCAGCCCCTGAGCCAGAGGTGCCACATGCTGGCCATGCCTACACCCAGGAAAAAAAAGTCCCAATATGTCACGTGACACCACCATGACAACATGAGTTTGACACCCCTGGTGTAGAAGATCTTTCAGGAAGCCTAGTGGTTTCCTTGCTTCTAAGAGCAAATCGTTCCTCCAGAGCCCCACCTAGTTCTATACATACTATGGCAGGAGGATGGATTAATCTTTACTTAGTGAATGTTACAAAAACTGAGAAAAGCCTTTTTCCCAATTACTGGCCAAACTGCTTTCAGATTGGATGGCTTCAGCATAATCTTTAGGATTGCCTATAATGTTTTTGGCAGACTGTAAGGAACAATTTATTTATTTATTTAGCATATGGAATATCATACATGGACTAGCAATGTATAATAACCTTTCATCTAGATTAGTAGAATCCAATAAAGTATAAATGTTAAAAAGATCTCTATGTTCAAATCCCAATGTATAGGCCATCTAACCATTGAAGTGCAACATTGTTCATATACAAAAATAATCAGATACTAGACTGGTATCTACCCTCAGCTTACAGCTAGTCATGATGTGATCTATAGTTTGATGTGGGACCCAGCAATCACACTGAGGGGAGGATACTCTGCTCCATTTATACAGAGAATCCCAGCAGACACCATATGAGGTGTGAATCATGTTCATGTCCATTGCTGATGTGGTACTTTAAAGCCTGGCATCTTTTTTGTGGGATCATTTGTATGTCTTCCTATGACTGGGCATTCAATGACCCATTTGGCTTTCCATTGAGAATCAATGTTAAAGTTGTTGAACAGATGTTGTGCAAATGGCAGCGGGGCTTTCTGGATTTGAATCTTCCTACTCGTAAATGAGGAAGTCAGAAAGAGGAGTGAGTTGTTCAAAACATTGTAAGAACAATGTTACATGATCAATAGCTAAATTTTGTCTATTGGTTACAAATGTTCATACCTATATTCTGCTGGATAGTTCAGTGGACTATCGCAGGGGTCTTCAAACTTGACAGCTTTAAGACTTGTGGACTTCAACTCCCAGAATTCCTCCTCCAGTCATGTTAGCT
>NW_020717343.1:19811-36688 GCF_900518725.1 Notechis scutatus
GAAGGAAGGAAGGAAGGAAGGAAGGAAGGAAGGAAGGAAGGAAGGAGTAATATTTTTTTTTTTTAGGCATTCACAGTCAGTGGTGGGATTCAAATAATTTAACAATCGGTTCTCTGCCCTAATGATTTCTTCCAACAACCAGTTCATCAAACTGCTCAGAAAATTAACAACCGGTTCTCCCCAAATGGTGCGAAATGGCTGAATCCTACCACTGCTCACAGTCAGGGTAGACTGGGGCAGTGTAAATATAGTAAAATAAACCAAACAAATTAAATTAACAATATAGCCAAGAGAATCTCTTTGACTGAAAGACAGATCAAATCTAATTAAGTATGGAGAACAGTATTTGCACGTATGCATATATTTTTTAACATCTAAATATTTATGGCTACCTAACTTGCAACAACAATGCCCTACAAATAAAAACACAATACAATGTGACAGAAAGTGAGTACATAGAATCCAATGCTGTTTTTGCTGGCCAATTTTCTTCAATTACTACCTGAGATTCTCTTGACCCCTGCAGACAATTTAAAATCTTCCTTTTTTGTAAGTGTTTTGTTTATCTGAGCAGGAAACCAAAATATGCATCGAAAAGGAGAGGAATAAAAAGTTCTCCCACTCAAATAGACTTTTGCTCAATGAATACTGCTCAAAGCTAAAATTGCAAACATTAAAATAAAAATTTTAAAAGCCCCTCAAATCCCACCTTAGGAAAAAAACGATTGTAATAAATGGTTCTTTTTTTACTATGCTAATTATTTCTTATTACATCCTGGCAGATATGTGTACACTCCCAAAATATCTGATCAATTAGTATTACTGAGTACTTGTAAAGACCATCAGCACCAACTAGTGGCATAAGAAACTAGTCAACAAAGTAGAGAGGGGGCAGCCAATTTTTTAAGCCTCTCGTTCAGATCAGGTGTGTTAGCAGGGATGGGCTGCTGTGGGTTCACATGGGTTTGGGCTATCCTCTAACTAAGATTCTGTGCAGTTCAGCAAACCCGCAAATCCCACCCCTGGCTGGCCCTCCCCACCACACTTTGCCCCTCCCAGGAGTCCCCACGCAGCCTGTTTTGGATGCCAGGGAAGTACAGGGCCTGCGCGGAGGCTCAGGAAGAGTGAAAAATGGGCTTACTGGCAGTTCCAGAAGGCCAGAAACAGGCCCTGTTTCTGGCCTCCAGAGGACCTCTGTAGCCCAGGGGAGGACATTTTTGCCCTCCTGGAGGCTTGGAGAAAGCCTCTGGAGACCAGGGAGGGTGAAATCGCTCCTCACCATGGTGCAGGAGGCTGAATAGACCACACCCACCATGGCCATGACCACCCAGCAACCAGGCAGAGAACCGGTTGCTGATATTTTTGAAGACCACCCCTGTGTGTTAGTATCTTCTGACTTTGTGCATGATAAATGGAGCACTGAGTAAAGGATAAAGGGAATTGGAACTGAACTAAAGTTTTAGTGAAAACATCAGGAAAGTAACAGAATGGTGGGGCTTGGCATTAACATTCCTCTGAGAAGGATTGGATCATATAGAAAATCTACCTAACTATACAGTCCTTAAGAATCAGCACCAATTTGATGGCATATAATCAATCAAACAGCAGGGAACATTCAGACGTTTTGCAAGCTGCACAGCCAGGGTCAGACAATTAGGCAATTAGAAACATCAGAAAATCTTTGCTGCTCTGTCATATGGCACATCTGATTATGAAGGACTCTGAAAAGGCATTAGAGAGCCACGGTGGTGCAGTGGTTAGAATGCAGTACTGCAGGCTACTTGTGCTGACTGCCGATTGCCAGCAGCTTGGCAGTTTGAGTCTCACCGGCTCAAGGTTGACTCAATCTTACATCTTTCCAAGGTCAGTAAAACAAGGACCCAGATTGTTGGGGACATTATGCTGACTCTTAAAAAGGGTTATAAATCATTGTGAAGTGGCATATAAGTCTAAGTGCTATTGCTATTATGTGAAAATGTTGTATCCTGTGGTCCAGTGTGAGTGCCTCACAAATTCTTGCCCAAGTAACTTAATCCAGACATGCTAAAATAGGTCTCAAAATATTTTTCCTTGTCTTTAGCCTTAGTCTGTTGGTCTGCCTGTACTATTTTTTTAAATGAATTCTAACAGAAAATTGGAAAGGATTCTGCTTGATAATTTGGCTTTGAATATAAAGCATCTCAGACCACTGCCAATGGAAGAACTAAGTAGTACTTCCCACTGACTTCCTGAGCCACTTGCATACTGTTCTACTTTGAAAATAGTGCAGCTAGTAAGATTTCCTTTTGAATAGAGTCTCTTCAAAGATATTAAGATGCAGGTTTTACTGAGAGGAAATGTTACTTCATTAATGCATACTGTGAAATGTTATAGTGGAAAATTAGCAGTTTAGAATAGTTGAGTCCCTTAGTATCTCAAGAAGAATAAATTGCTTGGATTTTCTTGTTTTCTGCATCATTATTATTATCATTATCATCACCACCACCACCATCATCGTAGCAATTTGTTTATAAGTAAAAATAAAGTCTGAAAAATAATCAATTTGGGTGCTATAAAGTAACAGCTCCAACTCTAATTCAATGTACTTCTTACTCTTCCTATTACTGTTAGCATTAGAAAGCACCCTGCAAAGTTGTAATAGCAATGTCTGAGTAACTGCTTAAAATAGAACTCACATTTCTTCTTCTACCTTGAAAAAAGGAATAGCCAATGCACCAAGAAACTTCAAAGTTATTTTGATCTCCTTTGAAGTTTCTCCAATCAGCTTTTGCTAAATAAACTTAATACAGGCTTCCACATCTGGGATTTTGCTGGATTTTTTCCCCCTTTCCCTTGCAGCCTTCAGTTTGCTGATTTGGAAAAGAGGAGACTTTTAGGAAATAGCGCCTATGTTGACTAGGACAGTCTTGTCTAATGTTGTCATTCTCCTGGTTTGTGAATCTGAGCTTCCAGGATTTCATAAGGAATCATGGAAGAAAATTCTGAAAGTCTGAGGGAGCATAGAATATGGAATAACAAAGTTGGAAGGTGCCTTGGAAGTATTCTAGTCCAATTGTCGCCAACAGTTGTGGACAACAGTTGCGGTCCACAAGAAAATTTTGGTGGGCTGCAGAGAAATGTCACCCTCAGAGCACCCCCCAAAGCAATTAATCCAGGCTGTGCAGAAACACAAGCCTGCACTGCCCACATGGCCCATGGGAGCCCTCTCCACCCACTCACTTCTTACCCAGCAAACTTGCCTGCTAACTTGCTATTTTTCCTTTT
Organism: Notechis scutatus; assembly: GCF_900518725.1. The sequence goes on from NW_020717343.1 coordinate 23,076, forward strand.
TTTCCCGACCATCAGCCATTCTGCTGTGCCAGGAGATTTAGATTAGCTAGGAAGCAGGAAATGGTTGCATTTCTTGCTTTCTAGCTAGTCTTTAGATCTTTGGTTCTGCTTTTAAGCACAACCGAACCTCCCTTAGGACTGAAGATTCTATTATTCAGTGCAGACTCACAGCAAGCAAATTTTATGTGACAGACTCAGGTAGCCGATGGCAAATAGATCGATCACTGAATGATTCTGTGAGCAACTCAATCTGCCTGCCTGCTCTGCCTGATTTTGGGTAAAAGTTGCTCTTTTTTTTATAAAAAATTCAATATTTACATACATGGTGTGTTGTGAGTTAATTTTGTGAGTTTGCTTGCAAGCAAATTTTATGTGACAGACTGAGCTAGCCAATGGCAGATAGATAGATCTCTGAATGAATCTGTAATTCTGTTAGCAACTCAATCTGCCTGCCTGCTTTGCCTGATTTTGGGTAAAAGTTTATCTTTTTTAAATAAAAAATTCAATATTTATATTAATATTTTATAATATTTACATACAAACCATGCCCACCCAGTCACATGACCACCAAGTCACACCCACAAAGTAGGCCATACCCACAAAAATGGTTAGTGGTCCCTGGGATCTAAAATTATGAGTTTGGTGGTCCCTGAGGTCCAAAAGGCTGGCAACCCCTGTTCTAGTCCAAACCCCTGCTCAAGCAGGATAACCTATACCATTTCAGACAAATGGCTGTCCAGTCTCTTCTAAGGCAGTTCTTGTGTAATCTTTTCTTGATAGTTTCTCTTCAAACCATCTTTCTTCTTCCTTAAGGATCTAGGACTCTTATCATATTTGATTCCTTCAGTTGTTAAGCTTATCCTACCTCAATGTGAGATTTAAAAAGGTTAGCTAATTGTTCACAGTATTTCTCCTCTAAAATGCAGGACACTTTAAATATATGATTAGCAATTGAGCTTTGTTTTTATTTTCATGCCTCTGAGTCTGTATTGACTCCTCATGACTGCCTGAATAAGTCCCTGAAGTTTTCTTGACAATATTTTAAAAGTGGCTTGCCACTGCTTCCTTGCAGGGCTAAGAGAAAGTGACTGGATCAAAGTCTCCCAGTCAGCTTTCATGCCTAAGGCAGGACTGGAATTCACTTTCCAGTTTCCAACCTGATGCCTTAACCCAAGGCTGTCAAACTCTGTGCTGGCCATGCCCACGCCTCATTTAGCAAAGGGGAGGAAAAGTCCCAATATATCACATGGTGCCACCATGACGATGTGAATTTGAAAGCCCTGCCTTAACCACTACACTAAACTTTCTCTCTCTAATAATTGTATTACCTAACTACAAATAAATGGGCAACTTGGGCTGCTTCTATTCTAAGAAACCCACTGCTGACATAACTTTAGAGATGCTTTTTAAAAAATTGAATATATTTGAAGATTTTTTTTGCATTTTTGTTCTTTCTTTTCACTGCATAGTTTCTCCTATCACAGTGAAATTCCCTCTGTCAATTCTAAAAGTGATTTTCTGTCTGGTTGGGTTTATGTAAGCTAGTGGTGCTGGTTTTTTTTTTTTTTTTGGTTATAATAATCAAGACAAGGCATTTACTTTTCACTTCCTAGCTCTCTGCAAAATGAATATTCTGTACTCTTTTTTCAGTTTATTCTCGTAAAAGAATAAATTAGGATATTGAAATACCCATTTCAATATCCACAAAATAGCAGTATCCTGCTTAGAACCGGAAAAAAATATTTTCTAAGAATAATCAATCTTTCATGGTCTTCATAACTCCACTTGAAGTTGGAAGTCAGAAAAAATATAAATCTGGAGAAAAGGGAAGTAAAGTAGGACGAAGCATCCAGGTAATGTTGGTGTTGGAATAGAGCAAGGTTCTTCAAATTGGCTAGTCTTAACCTCTAAAATCCTGACATTAAATAACACTAAAAAGGTGGTCTGTCTGAAAAAAGTAGTAGTTGAAAGACAAATGAATTACACTCTCCATGTTGCTATGAAGCAATCAGGCTACTTTTAGGCATGTTTGAAATAAACAAACAATGGTTGATTATGTATAAGGATTCCTGGATGCCATCCAGATACCTCTGATTTCCGAGCTTAGTTGTATTATCAGTGAGATAATTTTCTTAGTTCCGGTCTCTGAAATGCTGTTTTCATAATCTTTTCATCCTGTTCCCACTCAATTTATTATCCTCTTTTGACACCAGAATAATCAGTAAAAGCACACAGACACATCTCTTTTAATAAAATTAGACAACTTTAATTCTACGCTATTTTTATGATATTTGTGGACTTTTATTACCTTAGCTGTTTAAGTGTGTTGTTTTACTCTTTGATTCTTTCTATTACTCTTATTGATTGTGAGCTGTTCTGAATGTATATAGCTGAAGGGTGAGATAAATAAATAAAAAGATTGCAGTTAACAGCTTCCTTTGCTTAAAAATGCCTTCCAGGGATATGGGGAATAGTCACAAATGCCAATTTATTATTGTGTTTTAACTACATGAAGATTTATAAGTAGTAAGTAGTATATTAATTAGTTTTATGCACATATCAAAAGTAAAATAAAATAAAAATAAAATAGCGGATATAATTCCAAGGTAAAATAGATTAAAGAAAACACAGCAATAAAATACATATGTGATAAATAGAAAGAATAGTATTCAAATAAATGGATCACTTTTACAGGATACACTAATCTGTTTGATATAACAGGTTCATATTTCAACTGCCTTAACAGTTCTGCTCACAATATATACATTAGAGCTCAGGAAGAAATTGGATGATCTGTGATTCTGACTCCATTGGGCTATTCTTCCAAGTAAGGATGTTAAATATCTAAACCTAAGAGGGGCATATATATACAGTTGACAGCTGAACAAAACACGAGCAATACCTTTGATGGTTGAAGCACTACATATCGATGTCCACTCATGAAATGGCAGGTGAGGATGGCAGGTGGTGAATGTATTTGACCGTAGAATTTAACAATTCAAATCTGGCTCTAGAATAGTCCCTTCCTGAAAATTGTTTCAAACACATTGACAGGTATTTTTCAAATCTGCGAAGTGCCCAGTCCTGGCCCATCTGTCATGTATAGGAATGGACATTTTAGAAATCTCTGCATCTGAGCTAAAGGCAGGGGTGTTTCTGCAGATGTTCAAGCACAATTGCCAAACAACATATAAAATGGAAACGGAAACAAACAAACAACTACCATTCCTAGATGTACTAATCTACAAAAAAACAGATGGCACACTAGGACACACCATATACCAGAAGAAAACACACACCAACCGCTATCTCAACGCCCAATCCCACCACCACCCAGCACAGATAAACTCCATGGCTAAAACACTAATTGCTAGAACCAAACGCCTGGCAGACAAGACACACATAAAGACTGAACTATGCACCCTGACTAAAGTACTGACAGCCAACGGCTTCCACAAAAGCAAAATCACCGGCTTGATCCACAAAAACACACTGAGACATAATGGAGACCTAGAAGATGAACAGACCTATGGAACAGCTGTCCTGCCCTACATAAGAGGTACTACTAAAATCAGTAAGGTACTACACAGGCATCACATCAAAACTGCCTTCAAAACAGACAGAAAAATAGCAGCCATTCTTAGAAACCCCAAAGATAAAATTGACCTGGAAAACCAAGGATATATGAAGTCCCCTGTGCACCATGCCCTGCCACATACATTGGACAGACCAATAGAAGAATAAGTACCCACCTGGATGAACACAAAAATGCAGTCAAAAAGCTGGATCACACTTCCTCCCTAGTCCAACACATGAAAGCCACAGGTCATAGCATCAACTTCAATGGCACCAAAACCCTAACCACTATAGAAAACCCCAGCCACAGAATTATCAGAGAAGCCATAGAGATTGAAAAAAGACCTGAAAGCATGAATAGAAGAGATGATTCCACTCGACTGTCAATCATTTGGAAGCCTGCACTCACAAACAGAAAAATCTCCACACCACTAGCCAGGCAAACACCTGGGCACAAACAGATCCCCCCTGATACCTCCAGCTCAAACACACCCCAACCAGGCACCCAGATGAAACCTAGCTTCCTAACAAATGATAGCCGTCCATTTACTCGGAGCCAAGCTGCCCTAAAGGCCTCCAATAAAGTAACACAATGTTGCCAGCCAATCAAGACAAAAAAAAGGCCACAAAACAGACAGAAGATATTAGAAACACCAATCAAGCAGAACACAGCAAACTCCAAGACCAATAAACACAGACCAAGACTCCCAACCAATCAGGATGAAGAAAAAACCATTCTGGCACAGCAATAGGCTAGCCCCAAATTTAAAACTGAAACCACTGTAACAGTCTGACTCACAGACGAACACAATACAGAAGCCTGATGATGGCAGATGAGATTCTGCTGAAACGTTGCTACAACTTCTGCGTAAAATTGGAAGTATTTTGGCTTATTTTTTTATATAATTTTACGTGGGAGAAAACCCGAATAACCAAAGATCCACATACAAATACCCGCGAAAACCTCAGAAAACATATAAATATAGATATAGATATAGATATGTGTGTGTGTGTGTGTATACGTATTAATCTCTTGGGAATTATATTAAATGTATTAGAATTGGAATGTATGTAACAACAATAATAAAGATGATAGCTAGCTAGATAGATAGATAGATAGACGATAGGCAGGCAGGCAGGCAGGCAGGCAGGCAGACAAACAGAACTACTGAAGCCACTGTCAGCATCGATCAAGTAAATATTTATTCTCTGTAGCATCTTCAGAAAGTCTTATAACTCAATAAATTCACATACCATGTGCTGCCGATCATTTAAATGCACATGCACAAATTATATATGTGCAGACAAATCTATAGAGATGCATATCTGTTGGGGGGGGAGGAACAGAGGAACATTTGCTCAGATAAGCAATGAAGTTCAAAAGTGCAGATGTTCATTTTACAAATGCAAACACAAGGACATGGGAACGTGATTGCTTATGTTACTGGAAAATGCCTGGGTGGTAATTTTTCAGAGTGCAATTGCTGCTCATGATAGATTGCACAATTGCAATGTCCACTGTGTTTAAAATTTGAGCAGAAAAGAATATAACTCATACATTTGGAATCAGGAGAAGTCAAAAGACCACCTGATCTTGGTAGCCAATTGCAGAACAATGTTGGCTCCCCTTGCAGATATCATTTTTTGTTTCTTAGCCCTTCTTCTTTGCACTAGTTCAAACCCTTGTTCTTTTGCATCTTTGCAGACATAATTTTTCTTTTTATCAATCAATAATTTCCTGCGCATAAGCTTCTTCCTTCTGCTTCTTTGGCATTTTGCTTATTTTCCACTCAGGTTTACAGCAGGATTTTATCACAAAGCCCAATCCATTCAATTCCATAATCCCTTAATCGGTTTTACAATGCAAATTACAAACTCTACACCATGATTTTCCTTTCTTAGATAAGTCACAGTTTTTTTTCACCTAGTGATGTTCTACAAATAATACTGACAGAGATTTAACTTTATCACACCAATGTGGTCAATGGAAAGTGGAAGTTGCAATTCCTTTATCAAATCAAGGACAGTATTTTTTGAGGGAAAAAAGTGCAAAAGGACTAGTTTGGTATGTTTTGTAAATGAGACATATAATTCCTGTGTAGATTAAGGATGCCCATATCTGTATTGCAAAAATTTGCATGGCCCCCATTCATCCATTTTGTATTCTAATTCTGTACAATGTAGTCTTTCCCCTTTCTGAAATACTGTATGTTAAATTGACCTCCAGAATGTCAGGTTTCAGATCCAAAACTAACATGGGTTTACTTTATTTGGACATAATCCAGAATGTTGTCATTCAGAAAGGCTCAAATTCTGCCAAGCCTAGAAGCATAACAATTTGATTGAAAATGTATTTGAAACAGTTACTGTTTACTCTTCTTTTCACTGGCTCTGCACTTCTTACTTCATCCAAACAATCATTGGTCTCAGAGCCAGAAACTCATAAAAGAACGTGGTTCCCACTAGGCCTGAAGACAGCCCTGAAAGAGTTGGCAGCTCTTCGTATATAGAACAGAAACTTGGACTAAATCTAATTAGTCCAAATTTTATGTTCCATATAATCAATCAAAGATGTGAAGGATGTAGCTTGGAAATGATCACTGGACAGCAAAAATAGATCAAAGACTAGGTAACGGTTTAAAAGCACAGCCCACAAAATGAAGTGAAACTTAAAAATATTTTTTGTGCCAAATCTATGCACATACATTCTAGGAAAACACACTGTGTATGCAGTAAGTAAAAAGCAGTAGTTTGAGATGCTATCAAAACTAACCATGCTTGATTCCATGACTATGGCTGCCATCTGGATGTTTTAAGCCCTTTCTTGGATAATCTCTGTCTGTCATGCCTGATAATAAAAAAAGAAACAACAATCTTATATCAGCATCATGGGTAGAAGTAAAAAAAAGTAGGAAAGTCAGTATTTAATAGCCCATTCTGATGCTTAATAAATATGTATTTGTTATAGAGAATGAAACACAATGCATAGTAAATGAAGGATAACCTTCAGAAATAATACACGTTAAATCCCTCATTGTATATTTATGAAAGTAAAGTAACCTAACAACTGGCAAAAACTAGGTTGAAGCTTGCCAGTTTCTTTTCTTGAAAAGAAGATTTTTAAAAGAAAAATCCCTATTTACTTTCCTTCACATAACAGTTTTTATAAACACTGCTTCAGATGCATCCTTGTTGTAAAAGAATGCTAAGTTTCTATTGTGATGGAAACTCTTGTTAAAGATATACAGAAAAATGTTGAAAAATTATAAACAATATAAATCACACATATATTCTCCTTCATTTAATAAGGATGGCATTACAGTTGTCTATCCTTTAAAGCAACTATAGCTAAAGAGACTAAAATGTCATGTTTCTGTTCACTTTGATTATTGCCTTAATATTTCACTAGTCAAATAGCCTAATTGTATAATCTAAAAATATTGAATTTAGGTGGTACTGAATTTTAATTATTTTTAAAAACTTATTTGTCATCTATAATTACTTTTTATTAAGCCTAAAGCTAAGTTTTTGATAATACTAAAGACCATGAGTTCTAGTCCCACGTTAGCCATAAAAGCCAGCTGGGTGATTGGGCCAGTCACTTTCTCTCAGCCCAACTCAACTTACAGAGTTGTTATGGGGAACATAACAGGAATAGCAGATGGTTGGATATGTTCACCACTTTGAATTATTTGTAAAACAATTAAAAAGCAGTATATTACAAAATAAAATAAACTAACAATCCTTCTGAGGCATTTGTGGGTGACAGGGCTTACTATTAGTAAAAAGTTGCTTAATGTCTTGCCTCAGTCAGGGGCCTTCCTCTTTCTCAAAGGTGATCAGTTAATTGCTGAGACATTATTATGAAGAAATTTAAAATTGCATCTCTACCTTCGTTCCTACATCTACTTGGGTTTTTGAGGAAATCACTAGATAAATGAATAGAATATGAAATTAAAAATTAAAAATGGACATGGAATGTTATTTGATCACTATTTGATCTGTCATCTGGAAATAATAACAAACAACCACATTGAATGACTCAGTTTTCTTAGTGTTTAAAGCAATAAAATGGACTGAAGATCAGTTCTAAGCTTCTGATGAACTGGTGAATAGAAATCAGCGTAATATGAAACTGCCCTAAATGTTTAGTTTGTTGGCTCAACCCAGAAAATCACTATTAAACAATGTTTGAACCATGACTTAGCTTGATGTGTGAAAAATGTCACTAATAAATAGGAATTGTGTGTGTGTGTGTTTGCGTGTATGTGTGATTGAGTGAGTGAGTGAGTGAGTCTGGGAGTGGGAATAAGATAGTGGAACTTCTTTGCAGTAGAGTTCAGTTGATTCATAAGCTGTCCTCAGCTTGCATATTTGTAAGTAAAGTCAAACATGAGAAAATGTTCTACTTTTTATGATTTCTTTCTCTACAGATAAGTTGATCACATTATACAGAGAAGGGGAAGAAGCACAATAACTCAAACTTATTTTGCTGAATTGGATCGCTGGAATTATCTAGCCCAGTGCTGTCTTTTGTATTGTCAGTAATTTTCTAAACTGCAGGCTGTAGGGTTTCCTAACCTGAGACCTTATTAATAGAGATGTTGATAACTAATCCTGAGATTACATCTGCATCATAGAGCCTTCCACTGATCTTTAGCCCTAACCACTGGAGATTATGAAACCAGTTATATCTAAATAAGGAAGATATTCCCCACTAATAAAAGCAGTAGTTTATTTTATCACAAATGGATGAGCAGCATTTAAATTATTCAAAAACTTTCCCACAAATTCACCACATTTTTTGTGTTTTTTTAATATTACAAAGACTAGTTTATGTAGGGCTTAAAAACCTAAAGTTAAGAGTATGACCTTGAAGGGCAAGCATGCAACTTAAATAAATGGTAATTTATTGCTTCTTCAACAGGGCAAACATTTTTTTACTGTGTCCTCCAAATCACATCAGACTTCATTTTGTTTATTGTATGGTGGCAATTTATTCTAAATGAAATTAAAATGAAAGAAAATTGAAAGAGTCCAAGAGGCAACAATGAATAAAAAATGTAGAAATGTGGGGAAGGGTTGCAGGGCAGATTATTATTTTTTTCACATTTATTTCTTCTTTGATTTATTAGCAACACACAATTTCCATAGTTCTAGTTCCAAAGATGTTGAGCAAATCACATTTCAAACACTTCATCTATTATGCTTCTCCTGTTGCCAAATTAAAATGTCTTAAACTCATCAAGTAGAAAATTAAAGGGGAATGAGGAGATGGCAGGAAAAGCTGGGATATTGGTTCCGCTGCCTTCATCATGACAAAAAGCTAAAAATCTTTGTCCCACAATGAACATTTTACTAATGCCAACAAAAACCCATCTATTCTAATAATAATGGCAGGAAGGAAAGAAAACAAAGCATTGTCGGGGAAGAAAAAAACAATTTAAAAAATTAGTAGACAGTATAGCAGACAAGTCGTGATCCTTGGATTTCCCGCATTCGGTGGCAATGTCACAAGATCGTCAGGATATTGTGAAAACGTTTGTCAGCCTTCAGCTGGGTGAACTCTTCAATATCAGCTTCCACAATAAAATATTCACCTTTTGTGTCTTTGGTTTCTTCTTCCTGGAATCGGAAGTAGAGGTTCCGGGTTGTGTTCACCATGCTTTTAAGAGGCTGGTGCATGATGCTGTATTTGCTAGCAACAGCTTTGTTGATCTCTGCGATGACCGTATTCACTTGGCTGCAGGTCAGACAGCCTTTCATGTACGAGGGAATGCTCTCAAACTCCTCGTTCATTATGAAGGGTGCTTCTCTGATGCACTTGGAGATTTTGGTTGACTTTTTTGCAGGCTTATTCTCCTCAGCTTTGCACAGTTCCTTCTCCTTTAGAGTTCCACCTATTGAACTGACTTGCGCAGCTTGGGGAAGGTAGATTGGCACATTTTCTTCAAGATGCTAGGCTTCCAGGTAGTCCCTCTCCACCGACTCTTGCAGATCCTTGAGTTGTTTCTGCAGTCTCTTCTGATGACAATATTCCTCTTCCAATTTATTGAGCAGGCTATTTAAGAGAAACATTTCATGGACTACCTTACTTAGCACTGTCTTCAAAGACGGATCTTTGTCTATTTTTCTCAACTAAAGTGACCTTTTGATATTTGAGATCTTGGAATTGAGATGAATACATGAGTCATTTAAGTTTGAAGAGATTGTATCCCATTTTCTTGTGTCAGCATTACCTTGGAGACTCAAATGCCGCTTTTTCCTCTTCCATATCCAGAATCACACAAAACCAAAAACTTCCTTCCAGCAGCGACTCGCTCGCATTCAAACAACCCGCCCAAGCGGTTGAGCATCTCAAATCGCGCGAGAACTCCTCAGGGCAGATTTTGATATACCCACAGATGATTGAGAAATGTATACATGAGAGAATGAATCTTTACCATATATCAGTTGATTTGGAGAAAGTTTACAGTCAAGCTTAATAAGCTTCGTTTTTGCATGAATATAAAGTTGAAGGTTGGTTCTCCTCAAATGGTTCATGATAAGCCAAGAAGCCAAAAGAATAAATGGAATGTCTAATAAACAGTTTGCTAGTGAGCAGTGAGTGATAAATATGTGTCTTCTTCATTCTTTAATGTGTTAATAATATATAAAACTGACTGATGAAGCAGACCAATCAGAATAGAACCAGCATCATTCTCTAACATCATTCTCTAACTAATAATCAACTGATTTTTCCCCAAGAAGCTTCTAATCAACAATCAATTAGAAATACTGTAAGGCGATCTCTGTATTTGGGAAGGAAGGAAGGAAGCTGTGCTGTATCCTAAGCTAAAATAACCTAATTTCTATTTTGTATTGATAATCTTTTTTAAGAGTTTTTACTTTTTTAAAATAAACATACACATACAAAACATAAAAACATAAAACCATCTTCCATTTTATATACATACAGCGTGTCAGTTGGTTACAAATCTTTTGTGCTATCCTTTTGTAGTCATTACTCATAGTTTATATCAATTTTCACATTGTCAAACTAATGTATACTTATATATTTATCAATTATTAATCATCCATGACTAAACTATTTATTCCATCATTTTATATGAGATATTCCAAATTTTATCTTAAAATTTATATTATACTTTCAACCAATGGTTATATATGTCTATATTATTTTTGTATTGATTATCTTAAGCCTGGAAAACCTCAATAATGTATGCAAGGAACACTTGTTGTAACATTAAAGCTGCATTGGTTTGGGATGTTAATGTGGGTATATTATGCAGGTGAACTAGGAATGTAATAAGTTAAAATGAAAAAAAAAATGTTCTGACTGGACACTAAGTGTTTGAATGAATTTTAAAGTCTTCCAAATTGTCTGTTTGGAGTTTCATAAGTTACTCAGTGCCTTTAAGGAGATGACACCAATGCTAGAAAGCTTTCTTGGTGGCCGAAAGATCCTCATTAAAACATTATTATTCCCAACTGGAGCAGTTATTCAGAAAAAAAAAATGCATGAATTGGTTTGGGATGTTAATGTGGGTATATATGTGGTATTTTATGTTGTCTCCAAACCCCAAAACGAATTGTAAACAGGCTGTTTCAAGGTGAAATCCAAAGCAAGAGTCTATAATAAAGAGACAGCTGGGCTTCCGGTTTTGCGCGGCTTCGGGAGCGGCAGGGATTCGCGTCTCTGCGATCCCTGCCGCGTTCGCTGCCAAGGTGCCCCCGATCTAAATAGGTCTGGGGGCTATGGCTGCCTTGTAGAGGCAGTCGAAGAGAGAGGGGATCCGGACAGAGGTTTGGGGGTAACGCAGACCCCCTTTCCAGCTGGAACAACCCCTTTTTCCTGAGGTGGATGAGCGGCGGTCAGCAATGGCCGCCTCAAAGAAGCCAGCAGCCGGGTAAGATTCATGCTGGAGGAAGAAGGAAGAGCTGTGGAAGTTGCTTCTGACTGGGATAAAGCTAAGAGAGAGTTCCTGTAACCTCGAAGGCTGCTAAGGATACTTTGTTTCAAGAAAGAGATACAAGCGGCGAACATTTCAAAAGAGTAAGTTTTTTTTTTTTCTTCCTTTCACTCTCCTCCCTAACGTGACAGCAGTGGAACTATAAGAGAAATCCGGGAATTTGTTCTGGAGGTAAATAAATATTGAAGGAGCAAGGATTTCAGAATATTCAAAGGGGGGAAAAAAGAAGAAGATATTTTTTTTGGCTTTGAGTGGGAAGGGAGAGGAAAAAAAAAAATTGGAGCAACCTGAAAATAAGGAGAAGACTGCCTAAAACTTTAAAGAGCTAATTTTAAAGAGCTATTAAACAGCAATAAGAGTTTCTAAAGATATATTTTAAAGAGAACTTTGTGATCAAACTTTATCCCAAAAAGAGAAAGTGGAAAAAGAGAAAGCATTAAAAAGAATCAGCTGATTGGACTGTTTGATGACTTTGGATTTTATGAGAATTATCTCAGACTAAAAAGCCCTTGGGTGGTTGTTTTGGAAAAAAAATTCTCTGTACAATGGCATCAGTTGTGGATGAACTAGAACTTATACATCAAAAATATGAAAGAGAAAAGCGAGAAGGAAAATATGTTTTTGGCATTCTTTTTCAGTTTATAGAAATGGCGGTTTGTGCTTATGTAAAATCGTATGAGCAGGATAAAGAAGAAGCCATTTTTGAAGAACATGTGACTTTGGTTGGAGAAGAAAAGAAGGAGGAGAAAAAGGAGAAGAAGACTTTAAGACCTGGGAAAACAATCCAAAAAGAGAAGAATAAGGTGAAAAGAGGATATCGTGTTAGGAAACAACAGAAAGAGAGAAAACAGGATAAAAGGGAGGTGGAGAGACAAAGGGGTAAAGAGGATAAGGAGAAGAAGAAGCAAGGGAGAAAGGAAGGAATAAGAAACTTTAATGATGGGGAGCAAAATGCAAAAAAACAAAAGTTTTGCAGAGATAATGGATAGATTTTATTGGAAAAGGGATTCTAGAAGGGTACATAAGATTGCATTTTTATATTTGTATTTAGAAATAATTATAGAAGATCGGAAATAATATGTAATTTAAAATGTGATAAATATTTAGTATAATTTAGTGAAATTTTTGTTAAGAGAGGGGAGTACTTTAATGAAATAATGATTTAAGATTGGTGATGTGGGGGCGGGATAATTTTGGAAAGTATAAGAAGTGTTCCCATAAAGGTATGATAATTAATTGAAATGTGTAAAATGTCTAAAGATATAAATGATTGTTAATACCAATGATTAGGCTATGTTATAATAGTGAAAGTATTCGTGAAATGAGGTTTGAAGAAGGAGAGGGGAACATGTAATGTAATAATGATTTATAATATGTGATGTGGGGGATGGAACTAATATGGCAAATAGATGCTCCCATAGAAATATGTGATCTAATTGATAAGAAATGTGCTAGATGTTTAAGATATGAATAAATATTAATATTAATGAATAGATTTGTATTGGTTTTGATGATATTGTATAATGTTAGAATGTACCAGACAGAATCCCAACGTAAGTTATGTACTTTAAATTAAGTATTATAAATATAGGGGAAAGAGACATAGGCGTCATACTCCAATCAGTGTACAGGAGAAGGTTTTACTTTTTTTTCTTTTAAGAAGAAAGATAAACGGATAGTTGGAAATAGAACAGACAAAGAATAAATATTATGATTTGAATTGAGAGGAGATAAATAAAATAAAATTGAGAAAATTTAAAAGAAAGGAGAAGCTATATAGAAAAATGAAAATGTAATAAGATATGGAATGGTATGTAAAATGAATATGAATTTGAATGTGTGTCTGTACCAAGAGTTTTGACCCAGGATTAAGCAACTTTCAGAAAAGAGATTTTTTATGTTTTTATGTCTTGAATTTTTGTATGTTTTGTATGTCTTTAAAAGTTAATAAAAATTTGTTAAAATAAATAAATAAATAAAGAGACAGCTGAGATCTGGAGAATAGGTTAAGAAGTGAATCTATCTATCTATCTATCTATCTATCTATCTATCTATCTATCTATC
>NW_020717343.1:36698-49031 GCF_900518725.1 Notechis scutatus
ATCTATCTATCTATCTATCTATCTATCTATCTATCTATCTATCTATCTATCTATCTACCCACCCACTCACCCATCCATCCATCCATTCATCCATCAATCTATATAGTTAACCAACTCACATTCATGACTCTGAGCAGTTCATATAATCAGAACAATAATACAATAAAACAAACAATAACCAAATATTCAATAAAACAATGCTATTAAAACCATAAAACATAATAAGCAGGCAAGTGCTCCAAACATAACCTGATCCCGAGACATAATGACAAAGCCAGGCAAGCAAGGTTAGAGCCAAACTCGTTTTATGGAAAGTGTGATGCCCCAAAGGGCAAGCTCCATGCAGAAAAGGCTCTTCTCCAGGTCCAATCACGTGGGGCTTCTTAACAGAGAGGACTGTAACATGATTCTTCTGTTGGACCTGATGTCACAGATGGATGTAATAAGAAAGAGGCTAAATAACCTCAAATAACTCAGTCCCATGACAGGTAGGGCTTTATAGGTTACTTTAGCATCTTGAATTATGCTCGGAAGCACAGTGGCAACAAATACAGAGGTATTTTGGGTATTGTTTAAGAAGTACACTTGTGTTTTGATGTGTTTTTTCTCTAAGTGTATCACCAAGGGCACCAAGTGTATCTTCCAGATGTTCTTCAAGGCCAGTCGGACGTACTGTATTTGTGGACTTTGTTACAATAATTCATTTGGGATGTAACAAGGGCCTGCAGAGAAATAAAATTTCTCTGGTCGAGGCTTTTCAAGGGGCAGGAACTACAGCAAATCATCTAGATCAGCAATGAATCAACAAATCATCTAAATGGACAATAAAAATATTTCACGCAAGTAAGAGAAAATATGATGGATACCTGTTTGAAAGCCAAAAGGACTATTAACCAAAGCAAAGCTCATTACTGTATACAAAAGCTTCCCCTAACAAGGCCAATTAACTATTGATGAACTTTTCTTTTCAAGTGGAGCACTTTATAGGGCTTACTTATTTCTCTTCCGTAATTACTTCAAAAATTCAGAATGCCTAGAAGAGGGTAGAGATCAGTGGTGGGTTTCATTTTTTTTTTTTTACTACCAGTTCTGTGGGTGTAGCTTGGTGGGCATGGCATGTCTTGGTGAGCGTGGCTTGGTAGATGTGGCAGGGAAAGGATACTGTAAAATTTCCATTCCCACCCCACTCCATGGGAAGGATGCTGTAAAATCTTTATTCCCTCCCCACTCATGGGAAAAGGTTAATGCAAAATCCCATTCCCTCCCCACCCCACTAACCTGCTTCCCAGCTCCATTCTCCTGTTCAGGGCAACAAAAGAAGACCCAGCCAATCAACTGGGACTCAGGAGGCAGAGAATGCACGGGGTGGGGCTAGTCAGAGGTGACAATTGCTGGTTCTCCAAACTACTCAAAATTTCTGCTACCGGTTCTCCAGAACTGGTCAGAATCTGCTGAATACCACCTCTGGTAGAGATCCTCAATTGATACAGAATTCAGCAGCCAGAAATCATGATGTCCTTCTTAACAAAAGAGGAAGGAAATCTGGTGGCAGATGATGAGTGTTCAGGAGTACTTATCTGTCATCAAGCACCCTGGGAAAGTTTGGAAAAATAAACTACTATTGCATTTGAAAATAAATTCCTGTCCATTAATCTATTCTGTTTCCCACACCAACCCTTAGAAAAGCAGTGAAGTCTTTCTTTATTTCAGTTGCAACAGGAACCTTTGGCTCTGTTCATCCCTCGACATTCAAAGGAGGTTCTGTCTCTTCCAATCCTGCATAATCCTTCTGCCTGGCAATCTGTCAGTATTTGAAGCACTGGTGTGAAGCCACCTGAGTAGATTCAGAAGTCCAGACACATTTGGAAATGTGATCCAAATGGTACTTGGAACCTCAAAAGGGCAGAAGGTTGTTGATCTTTATGTCACAAGTTCTGTGAGAATGCTATGGAGGCAATGAAATAAGAAATAAACCTTTCAGGGGATGGGATGAATTGAACTCATATGGAGAGTTGATATCCAATCAAGTATATTGTCCTGGGTCTAAATTATCACACTACTGAATTGAATATCAGCCATTCACTCCAAGAGGGGGTGGTATCTGCAAATTTAGACAGTTATGTATATTTTTCTGTATTCTGCACAGTAGTGGATTTGTAAGCTGTGCAGATGCAGATAGATAAACTCAACAAGGCATCCATAACGAAGTATATTTATTGATTCATCAGGTATCCTCATAACTTACATTTGTGATGAAGTTCTTATTTAATGACCAATCCTTTGCATATCTGCCTTGTAGGTGAAAGATGGTTATCTCCTAACCCATCTCATAGCGATAAAAAGCAGCTGCCATGAGTTAGGGAATTCAGGCAAAAGTGAGGAAAACTCCCCCAACCCATCGAGGGTCAAATTAGTGACCAATCGGGATTATAGATTACAGATTTCCCAGGATACCTTTAACTACATTTACCATGATGCATTCCCTTAAGGCAGTGGTCCCCAACCTTTTTTATGCCGCGGCCCGGTACAGGCATCAGCTGGGCGCCGCGGCCCGGTACCGGCATCAGCTGGGCGCCACCATTTTGTTTTGATGAAAAAGTGCTTCCGGTGAGCTTTCTACCTGGAAAAGCTCACCGGAAGCACTTTTTCATCAAAACAAGATGGCGGTGCCCAGCAAACCAGCGGCCCAGTAGGATTTGTTCCACGGACCGGGACCGGTCCGCGGACCGGTGGTTGGGGACCCCTGCCTTAAGGGGACAGCTCATAATTCCAAGGAAACTATCCAATTCCCATAGACTGGCTGGGACAGCACATAGATGTTATACAGATAAATGCTACCAATATTCTTCTTTTTGGAATAGTATGGGGCAAAAAGGGTGCATTATATCTACAATAAATAGACATGAAGAAGATTTATGAAAAAAAGGAAGAGTAAATGAGCATCCATAAAAATGAAATGAATCTACCTTCTTAAAATAATAAATTTAATAAAAGCTTTTGAGAATCTTTAGAACGGATTCTTGACAAACTACAACTCTTAGTTGGGAGAGAGAGAAAAAATTCCAATGCTGGCAATTAAAATGCAAGTCAAATCTGCACGTATTATCAAATTAAAAAGACAGGAATTAATTAAGTTCTAGCCATGGGAATCCAGCATGTTTAATGATAAGCCAGGAAAGAATTATTTAATCAAATGCCAGACTGACATTGGTGTTATTGATCCTTTTGTGTGGCTGCCTTATTGAACCTCAGTTTTAAGGAGAGGAATTGGAGGCTCAGAAAAATAGCTGAAGTGTTGCTGAAGGGATGATTTGCATACTGGTAAACATCAGATTGTGGTGGCTTTAAGGTTTAATGCCATAAAATCATTTTCCCCCTCAACAGCTGCTGGCTATCCTTGTTCACTTTTCAGCTCTGTCAGGTCTCTTCTGTAACTTTGCACTTTTTCCTTATACGGCAGCTCAGTAATGAGGTATTCATGTTTCTTTTGCCTTGTTCTCTAAATTACATTATGATGCTCTTTTTTTCTCCTTCTTCACATTCATTTTATTCCTTTGGTTTCAAACCAGGTCTCTACAACTTCTGGCTAGAGCAAGGGGAGGTGAGAATTTTGTTCAACTCATGTGTGAATAACAATATGCCAGATGTTACATTTCTTGAACCAACAACTGCAATGTAGCAATTTATCACATTGGGATTTACAGCAGATATTCAGGCAGATAAGATTAAAATATCATTTATTTTATTATAATAGAAACATCTATTCTCCCTAGATTCTTTGTAACTATTTTGTCAATATCATTTTTTGCTTAGATTTTTTCCCCCCCTCTGGCCTGTGTTGCAATGTTGCAATGTTACACATTAAGGCAAAGCTGGAAGATATCATCATCTCTGGTGATGAAAGTTACACCTGTATAACTTCAAACAGATTGAATCCATACCTCATATCTTATTAAAATGTCCACTGTATTCAGGTGGCAAGGAATTTTAATTTGTCTCATGTTGAAGTTATTTCCCTCCCAGTTTTGACTGACTTGATTTTATGTTATTTTATGCATATTTTAATTCTTATGTAAGTTTTAATGCAGGTTGGTCTAATCTTTGACTACAGAGCAACAAAATGAATTAAAAAATGATGTACAGGTTTCATTTAGAACTGCACACACACTATATCTCAGCTTTGTGTAAACATGGAGTAACAGGGTTGGAAGAGACATTGGAGGTCTTCTAGTCCAACCCCCTGCTCAATCAGGAGACCCTATACTCAGACAAATGGCTGTCCAATCTCTTCTTAAAAACCTCCAGTGATGGAGCACCCACAAGTTCTGAAGGCAAGAGAGAGAGAGAGAAAAAAAATCAGCATGGCTCCTAAGGAAGGATGGCAAAGTTCAGTGAAAGATGTCAGAATAGAGAAAACTTGTAGTTTTGCCTTCATAACAGTAAATATTTAGACATTTTCAATCCTAGTCTAGCATCCATCTAGTTATTTTTTTATCAAGAGAAATAAATCTGCCCTATTTGTGCAGAATCTGATAATAAGGTTTCATCCAAGAGTACATTGTGGCTTGTTTAGCCTTTAGCCAATATTCAACATCATAAAAGTTGAGTTGACTGATATAAAAGCATTCCTTTAGCACAAAAACTTTTAGCTTGCTTTATTAAAGGAAACAAGAGTTGAAAAAATGAATGGGGCTCCAAGAAATTTTACCTTTCCCAATCTTAAGAGAGATTTAATAGGCTGAGAATTTAATAAGAAGGCAACATTTATTGGCTATCTACTTATGAATGTCAGTGAGCCCAAACAACAGTTCCTGAGTGGATATTTGAAGCATGGATGCCACAGAAAGCAGGATAAATCCTCCAAAGTCCCAATAAAAACAACTATCCTGAATTGATCTTTAAATTGACATCTATGGGTGGATCTAATCAGTTGATAGATTGTGACCAATTGGATGTTACAATTCAGGATTTTTGGTTATGGAAAAAAAAAGTCCCCCTGCTATTAGAAACAGCCAGATCATGCTATTTGCATTGGGAAGGAAGCTCCTATACTTTGTTTTCAACTATTCATTAAACATGAATATGGGTTTATATTATAATCCTTATATATTTATTCAGAAATCTCCCAAGTGAATTCAATATTCCTTACCAGCTGGTGAGTTCAGACCATAATAATATAATTAGTTTGGCTAAGAAAGAAAGAGAAATGATGAAATGTTCATACAGCATGCCAACTTTAAAAATGGGATGTGATTAAAAACAAAAAACAAAGTGAAAGGTATAAAATCAAATGTATGTAGGCCAACACCTTTGCAACTCAACCACAACAAACCAAAAAGCTAAACTAAAAGCTATAGAAACATGAAAGAGAATAAGCTAAATAAAGCAGAAACAGATGGCTGTTGTATGTTAGTAGCTGTTTTCATTTCTTTTGTCTTGTACAATGCAGTTAACAACTCAAAACATGTGTTGAACCAATGTGTATACAGAAATATACTGTATACGATGAATGTACGGGGATAAATGTACACAACATTGTAAGTAGTCGGCTGGTCTCATTTAATCATACCAGTCAGTATTTTCTAGCAGTTAGTTGAAATTGAAAACCTAGTGTCAATCAAGTAGAGAGCAGGCTGTAACTATGCTTTTCCTAAGAAATTAGGATAGAACAACATAATCAACAAATTTAAACTTTCTCTGATTTTGATTAGTTCTCTACTTTCTTGTTAGAACTACTGTATGAAAGAAGGATATAAAAATGAACTTAAAACATAAGTGTAACATGTGTAAGGACGATGTCAGTCTTTACTCACCTCCATTCCATCATAAATATTGATCTGGATGTATTTTTTTTCTGCCACAGTTTGAATTTTTTTTTCTTCGTATGTCACCTTGAGTGCTATCATCCACTGTGACTTGAAATGGACTTCACTTACAGGTTAGCCCCTACAGTTCATTAAGCTATTTTGTATCCTTCAGCTGAGGCAATAGTTGCCTCAACTAAAGGTCCATTTACACCTTTCATATTAAAATAGCACAATGGTTATGAATTTCACCTAGTATGTAAGGGTTCCATGGCATTTTTTCACTAATTTTTGACTTCTGGTATTTTCAAAAAAGTGTAGGATTCTGCCAGGATTGCAACATTTCATTGTTTTTATAACTGGAAGTAAATATGAATGAAAAGACATACTAAAGGATTTATGAATGGAAGGACATACTAACTTGCAGTCCAGACCAAATATCTTGCATGGCATTACCAATGTGTCTCAGTTTGGGTATATATATATATACAGGGCAGAAACAGCTTAAATGGATGCAGTGCTGATATGCCTTGCATATGAAAACAGTAATTAAAAATCTGTTTTAAAAACTATGTTAAAGATGTTTCAGGATATTTGTCAAAGAAACACAAACATAAATACACACACGTATGTGGGATGCTATTGGATGGCATTAGCAAATGTTTTGTCTTCTGCACAATATCTTATCTTAATTTCTATTTTCTATTTTAAGTGATGAATATCATTGCATCTTGACATAACTAAATGATCTGTGTGGGTATATTACATTATTTATGCACTGGCCATCCACAGATACGGATAACAGCATGTTAAATTAAGATGGAGATTAATCATAAAGGTAATTAAAATATATTTGTTACTCTCATAAAGCTGTCACAGAGAAAGGGAATTTGTTTCTGCAATTCCTAATTGCAGGCTATACAGACCAAGTATTTCTGTATGTAACTCTCATTAATTATTCACTAGGCAATCTGTTGCTTCAAACTAGAATTTCACTGATGTTTCTTTTATTTGCAATTTGATTTCAAATACACTCCTCCTGCTCAAGCTATTTCTTTCCCATGAGAAAAGAGGAAAGGCAAAATACACACATACAGTAGGATGCTTTTTTAAGGGGAACGGGGACACTTTGCTTTATGTTTTAATAACGGGCCCATGTGGGGCATGAAATATTCTATTTTAAATATCTGGAATGTTACAGCTTATCAAATAGCTTTAGGAGCCAACTGGCCTAGGCAGGAATTTTGAAAAGGTCTGCAAAGCATTCATTAGTTACTTTGCTAATATTCTATTTTAATTGCGGAGTACAAGAATTGGTCCTTGTGGGATTTATCTCTCTATTTTTGCCTCAGGTGCCAGAAGAACTTGGCTGAATGTACATCATGACTTAGGTGGGTGTGACATTTATCGAGAACACAAAATTCAGTACTCGTACTTTTATACTTCCTTACTACTGTCAGGGGAAAGCCTGCTGTCCATACCATATCTCCCTAATTGCTGCATAGTGACAGTTTTCCTATTGTGCTTACTGTCCGGGAAAGTAGCAAGTGGTGCCTGCTCGGTTTTTTTTTTTTTTTTTTAATACTCCAGCTAAAATTATCTGTCTATTCATTTCATCAGTTTCTTTTCATTCTTTACATTCATAAACTGTTTAGTGTTTACATAAAGAGAGCAAGTCAAATTGTAAGCAAGAGATAATGCACATTTGCTTTTTGGCTTCAGGCAGGGAAATTCTTTAAGCACTAGCATTAGCACTTAGACTTATATACCGCTTCACAGTTCTTTACAGCCCTCTTTAAGCGGTTTACAGAGTCAGTATATTGCCCCCCCAAGAAGCTCATTTTACCAACCTTGGGAGGATGGAAGGCTGAGTCAGCCTTGAGCCAGTGAGACCAAAACTGCCAAACTGCTGGCAGTCTGCCATCAGCAGATTTAGCCTGCAATACTGCATTCTAACCATTGCACCAGTGCGGCATAAATATTTTCTAAAAAATCTTTTCATGATTCCTTCTTCAGTTCCTCATCTCCACTGTCCAATTTCTTAGTCTCACATATGTAGTTACCAATCTTAGCCACAGTTTTCAGTTGGATAAGGATTTATTTCTAATTTAAAGATGATGCCAAATATGCCTATAGCCAGGGTCAAAATGCTTAATATTTTTGCCCTTCCTAAATTAGCATGTTAAAATGGTATTTCTTTCTAGTTAAGATGGATACAGCTTCAAACTTTATGTAGGAAAAAAAAAAAGTAGGATAATTATCCCATAGTTCTGTAGCGTAAGACCCTGAACAATTGTTTGAAGTGTTCAGAAGGGAATTTGCAACTGAGAGATCTCGAAGGATCTCTCAGTTCAAGGGCAGGAATTTGCAGATGATACAATCATTGGTCTCATTGCAGATGATACAGTCATTGGTCTCATTCAAGATGGTGATGAGCCTGCATACAGATGAGAAGTTGAATAATTGGCCCTGTCATGCAGTCGTAACAACCTGGATATGAATACACTCAAAATTGTAGAGATGATAGCAATAGCACTTAGACTTAGATACCACTTTACAGTGTTTTACAGCCCTCTCAAAGCGGTTTACAGAGTCAGCATATTGCCCCCAACAATTTGGGTCCTCATTTTACCCACCTTGGAAGGATGGAAGGCTGAGTCAACCTTAAGCCTGGTGGGATTTGATCTGCCAAATTGCAGTAGAAGGAGCTTGCAGTACTGCACTCTAACCACTGCACCACGGAGGCTCCTCAATGATACAATGATAGATTTTAGAAGGAGACCTCCTATTCTACCACCTCTTATAATATTAGACAACACAGTTTTAACAATTGAATTCTATACTCTCCCAGGACTTAAAATGAACGCCTAACATTAGAACCATCATCAAAAAGAATATTCTTCCTCCATGAATTCAGAAAGTTTTGACTGCCCCAGGAGCTGTTGATACAGCTCTACAAGGGAATTATTGAGTCTGTCATTTGTACTTCTATAAGTGTCTGATTTGGTACATAACCAAACAGGATGTCAACTCGTAAAGCATTCCTGGCTTGCTCTCGAGTTGCCATAAGAAGTGGGGGGGGGGGGGGGGGGAAGAGATCTGATGGAGCAGCTCATTGCTATGACCAGAAGCACATTCCACACAAACCTTTCTCCAGATTGTGTCTCAAGTTACCAAGCCCAGCTGGAGAGGCATGTTTTCTGCAGCCCATGAAAGTTGGAGAATGAGATTTATGACACACCCTGGGGGGAGGAAGGAAACAGGGTCATAGGTGAGCAGTAAATTACATAGGGCAGAACTGACTGCACTTGGGAAAAGTGCCAACATGTTGCTCCTAATAAATAATTGGATATCTTTTGAAACTTGGCTCGAGGCTCAAGAATTAATTAGAGCATCCATTGAAACCCTGACACAGGACAGGTACAGACTTTAACGGGTAGTAAGAACTGGAGAAAAAATAACTGCAATCAGCGTGTCTTCCATTGAGACCTATATACTGCAGGGGTCAGAAAGAGGACTGAGAAATTATCTACAAACCCTTCACATCCTGAACATAAACTGTTTCAACTCTTCCCCTCAGATGCCACTATAGGGCATTGCATGCCAAACAACTAGACACAAAAACAATGTTTCCCTTGTACCACCACTCTGCTGAATATTTAATTACTACAGTACTGCCTTACATCTAAGGATATATACCCATGTAGATATGCTGCATCACTATCATGTTTCTCATCTTTTCTACTATCTTCTTATGTATCTTATGATTATATTACTTTGTTGATTGTATGTACACTGACAGCTTATGCACTGAAGGCAAATTCCTTGTGCGTCCAACATGCTTGGCCAATAAAATATTCTATTCTGTTCTGTTCTGTTCTGTTCTATTCTATTCTGTTCTATTCTTCTCTGCTCTGCTCTGCTTTACTTTACTCTATTCTATTTAGTTCTGCTCTATTCTATTTTATTCAGTTCTCTTCTCTTCCCCTCCCCTCCCCTCCCTTCCCTTCCCTCCCATCCCATGCCATCCCATGCCATCCCATGCCATCCCATCCCATCCCATCCCATCCCATCCTATTCCATTTTTGGATTTCTGGATTTATTACTCTAAGAGCAGGTCAGTAATAGGAATGATTACACAAAGAGATGGTGAACTTTGCTTCGGTGCAAGGATGAACAACTAATTTTCACTTGGCCACTGCCATTCTTCTACTAACACTGTTTAATGGTCCATCTCCTACCGATGCCATACCCCAGATGCTGCCAATGCCCCAACCCCACCCCTGATACTCTCAAAGCTGTGCTCCTGACACCAATGCTACCAACACTACAGGCTGGATTGAGATCACCCATTGGCCAGATGTGGCCCATGAGCTGTAAAATGCCCAGGTCTGCTTCAATGGATGTATTCAAGTAGGCAGCTAGAAGGACATTATCTTTTGGATATATTCACTGGAAGAAGGGGATTAGATTTGATGGTTCTTTCCAATTCTGCAATTCTCTGAATCAATATTTGAATTGGAAAAGGGAAAATAAACACTGATGAGGGTGATTATATTTTAATTACCCCGACCAATAATCACTTTCTGTAAGAATTCTCAGCATTCATAGATTATCTCATTTGAACAACTCTGACTTTTTCAATAATACTGAATTCTTAGGTTGCAGGAATTCCAGACTATTGCAGACTATTCAGTCATAATTCAGTCTCTTGCTGATCCCATCTTTTCCAATGGGATCTCTATGACACTGTCTTTTATGTGTTTCTTCAATCACTTATCTGGTTGGCAGAGGTTCATTGATCAGCCTGGAATGAAATCATAACACATAGGCAAAAAGACTTCTACTGCAGCTGATACAATACAGCTCTTCCAACAGCTATGCTGATCAGCTTATTAGCAGAACACAACTTTCAGCCAATGAAGTTGTAATGAGAGTTTCGAAAAACAGTTTTGGGATAATAGATTGACATTCTCGATGTTGCCAGTGAGTGCAATAGTGACTGTTGCAGTTTGGCCAGTATGGGCAATCAGTTATGGTAATGGTGATCTGGGTATGCACAGCATCTGTGCTAAAGGTTTTCAAACTTCCAAGTCTTAGCATTGAGAATGGGAGCAGGTTGGTGGTCCTGGATGAGAATTGACCTGCATCCTGCAGCTGCTATGTAACTGATCTCATGGGAGAGTAAGTATTTTAATATTTTGTGGGGAGGGGAACATCTTCATTCCATGCTATGGACATGAGATTGAAAGGAACCAGAGTGTGGGCTAGGTGTTCTGTTTATGGTTTATGAAAGTTTATGCTTTTTTTCCCCAAATCTGAAGAAGTAGGGGAACAATTGGATTAGGTTAATGTAGATTATTATTGTTTGTGTTAGATGGTTTGGGGGAAAAGGTGTTAGCATCAGGCCAGGGCCTCTTTCCCTTTTCATGGTGAGTATAGAACATATAGGTGATGGCCTAGAAGGGTAGCAGGAAGACTCATTGCCAGGGCACTGGGCCAAGAAATTAATTTGAGAAAACCTCTCAACTTCTCCCTTGGTCACAAAAAGTGAGAAAGGAGGAAAGCACATTCAGATTTGCAAAATGTTACCACTATAGCTATTACAATAAAAGTAGTGGTGTCTTATATTGCATTGATTTCTTAGTCTGGTCTACCTTGTAGGGCTGATGATGAAAGGTAGGGGGAGGCAAGTTATGTTATGTTTCAGAGGCAGGATGGCAGCTAGGTAAAATGACTGGTTTCCAAGTGACAATTTTTTAAGGGTGACTCAATGATGCTTTGCAATTTTTTACATATTTATTGTGTCCCTCTGTGGGTTAATATCCATGTCTTGTAATATTACTTTGCTTAAATAATTATATGACAAAATTGTCTTGTCTACCCTTCAAAAAGACCTCGACTACGTATCAGAATGGTCAAACAAATGGCAATTTCAAATCTCAACAAATAAATGCTCTGTCTTACATATTGGCAAAAAAAAATCAGAAAATAAAATACAAGCTGAATAGTCAAGACCTTGTTGATTATCCAAACTCTGTCAAGGACCTTGGGGTACTCATCTCTAATGATCTAAGTGCTAGAGCCCACTGTAACTACATAGCCAAAAAGGCGTTATGAGTTGTTAACCTAATCCTGCGTAGCTTTTTCTCTGGTAATATCACACTACTAACTAGAGCATACAAAACATTTGCTAGACCAATACTTGAATACAACTCATCATCAGTCTGCAACCCGCATTACATATCTGATATTAATACAGTTGAGAAAATCCAGAAATATTTCACAAGAAGAGTTCTCCACTTTGTCCTTTGACCATCCCTCTGCAGAGAAACCAGAAAACTAGTTGCTTACATAGAAAATATTGTCTGTTCTTTTTTGGCAGACTGCTTTTTCTCACCTCAGAAGATGTAACCTTTTGGAACTCTCCTTTGAAATTCAGGGTTCCTGATGCAAATGCTGAGATACAAGGGAACAAGGAAAATAATAATAATAATAATAATAATAATAATAATAATAATAATAATAA